>DVZL01008928.1:0-10019 GCA_018236625.1 Lasaia peninsularis | reverse complement strand
ACACTAATAAAACACATTGTTTGAGAAATAATATTTCACAGTGAACCGCTCCGTTCCGCGTTCCCACCAAAACTCCAAATTCTAATAATTATTGTTCAACAAAATTGTAGACTTGTTGACATAGTAAATGACAAATTAGGCTTGGGCTAAAAAAATCGATATAAATCAGCGATAATATTTTTTTTGCGATATATTGACTTTCGACATTTATTTAAAATATCAAATTCGTATCAAAATCGATATATTTTTTAAAGATCTGCCGTCTGCTTATGCGTCACATCATGTATTTGACCAATCCAATTTCTTAATTTTAGAAAAATAGTAAGCTTGACTAATAAAACTGATGTCAAAAAATAGCCAGATGTATATTGACTCTAAAGTTCTAGAATATTTCGACAATTTCTATAGATAATTGCTTTTTGCGCAGAAAATATCGATATTTGTTAGTCAATATTTATCGATGTATTTGAAAAGTATCGATACGATATATATCGATGTTTTCCCTATTTGCCCATTCGAATGACAAATAAATGCTGCCAGGATAGAAAAAATTAATTAGTTACTTTCACAGGCTACTTACAGATGCACGCCATAGATAGTTATTATATTAGTAGATAATGCATTAGTAGGTACTTAGTAGGTACCTATGTTATAATTCCAGAATTATATTCCGAAGGAGATCCCACTGTCAGGATTTCTTAAAATTTAATGTCCATTTTACTATGTGTTTTATTTTATAGAATATTAATTTACATAGGCCATACAAGAGATACTATTATACTAGGTATATACCTTTATTATATTATAGGTGCAACCATTTTTTATATATATAATTCTAAAATGACCACTGGAATGTACATGTACATAACATAAGTATATAAGTCGCTTACAACAAGAGTTCAATTATTTGTGTAGTTTGTGGGATAGTTATTACTGTCTATTTTGTGAAAATAAAGTTTAAAAATAAAGTAAATAATACAGCCGCAGCCCTAAAGTTTTCCATTACAATAATTAATCAATAATGATTTTTTTAATTAATGCCGCTAATATTTAATTTTATCGAAAATATTTTCATATTACACAGTGTCTCGGACTTCTCTACTCATTAATTTTATTATGAATAATAAGATTTTGTGTTATCTATGATATGTACGGAAGCTGAGACAAAAGTTATTGCTAAGATTGCCAGAAGAATGTAAAGTAATTGTACGATATAATATGTACAATTTTCAAAATGATTTGACATTCTATTTTGTATACAATTTTTTTTTCGGCTGGTGTTTAAAGCAAGTTATTACTTTTAAATCTAAATTAGTCCCAGTTTAGTTCCTGCCTTTGGATACTAACTACGTGTTTACAAAGCAAGAGCGAACTATTTAACATAATATTTAACTTTGTAAAAAAAGTCCTTAAATGAAATATTGTGTAATGATGATCTTATTTAAAAGAAATTGTTATCATAAAAAAATGTAATCCAAATGATCAAAATTAAAATCTCTGAAAATAAAAAAAACAAACACTTCGGCCACCGCTTTATTTTTAAGAAGATATTTTCTGCTTGTGCATTTTAAAACTGATGCATGTTTCATTTAGGTATTTTTTGTACAAAATTCTCAGTTGAAATGAGCAAAATTATAAAAATAAACATTCTTTGATGCACTGTAATTCAAAAACTTTGATAAGTAATTACCTATGATAACAAATGTGGAGCCTGTGTTACAATTAATTTGCTTTCATTGTACCCGGATGCTATTACGAAAAATCATATGTGTAGTTTTCATTGCAAATTTTTATATAACATGTTACGTAATTATATGTAAGACCCGAAAGTAGTTTGTTCAGAATCAGGCAACCGAATCCATTTCTGCTATTTCTAATATGGTTTAAATTTTGTGCTAAAATAATTTAAATAAAATAATTTATGGTCACCTCTACATCAAAAATTGAAATAATCGAAAATTGAAATAGACACAAATGTAAGTCAAAGGATGTCATGTAACATAACGTCATAAATACAAAAATATCTCAAGAATAATGAAATTTATTTAGAAGCAATAAAAGCAATTATTCCTGTTAATTTCAAAATCACAAAAAAACCCTTGGGAAAAATCCAATTGCATTCAAGGACAAGCCTAGATAAGAGTAAAAACAAAGCGGCCTCATTGGTCGATGTCGGCGCTATTGGTCACTTCAAACGAATTTAGACAATTATTAAATGCATTTAGTTAGAAATTGCGGTGCGTCACAGATGTACGTATTTTTAATAGTGGTGAAATGTTTCGTAATTTTTGTGTGAAATGTCTTCACGGTATACTAATATCCAATATAATGAAATGGTTAGAACTTTAGTGACATGTAGTGATAACGTGGCATTTGCATGCAGGAAATTTAATCGTAGGTATGGGACCATGTAGACCGCAGAACTATGTTAGCTGCTGCACAAAGACTCCGGTATTACGGGTCCTTTAGACCCAACACAGCCATCGACAGAGGAGCAAATGTTCATACGCGCACTCGTCTTCAAGATGTTTACATGGAATCAGCAGCAATCAACAGCTCGATTTAGAATATGGGGAATGCTGAATCGGTAGAGGTGAACCAGTTCAATGACCCCTACATCAGCTGATATGACACTATTAGATTTCTTTCTTTGGGGTCGAATTAAGTCCATTCAGTCAATTCAGTCTGAGGATCTAAAAGATAGGATAGTGAACGCATACGAAGTAGTGCAAAGTGACACTGTAACATTAATGTTTGTGTGGTGTGTGTAATATTAGTCGGTAATTTAAAAGTTGAGCTTAAAAGACCGAATTGTGATTGGTCACTCGAGAATGAAAGAGTAGGAGAATTTTTGAGAACCTTTAACAAATGTATCCTGGAACCTTAAGACAGCGAGAACCTTTAGACAGAGTCGACTCTACCTATATAATTTAAACTTTAGTTAAAAGATGAGAAAGATAATTATTTTAGATACTCATAATCGTGGGTGCTCGGCACCCACTATTTACCCCTCGTGGGTGCTGGAGCACCACGGGGTCGGCGCCTTGTGTCGACTAACAGAGATTATAAAATTATAATAGATGTTTTTGTCCAAAGTCATAAGTAATTGGAAGTACTTAATACGTAAGGTGAAAATAAAGTTAGATTATATCAGCATTTTAGGTATGATGTACATACAATATGTACGCATAAAAATACAATCGTTACATTTTGCGTTCGTTCTTATGATTTTGAGTGTACCATTTTTAAATTTTAACTGGCAACACTAATACTAAACCAAATAATTTACACATACTGCCGGTTGTCGAATCAGTCACAGGGAATCGTGTGACGGCTTGTCGCATTTTGTTCGAGTGAGGGTATCGGAGTTTTTATGTTTTCATTAATGTTTTCTGTATGAAAACAATTCGTACGACTTGTTTTCTGAATAAGTGACGATCGACTTTTACAAGAAACGAACGATATTAATTAATTCAGTATTCATTTATTATAAATTCTCTCATTTCTAAAGTTCTTGTTTTTAATGGTGGATTTTCGTGTTTATAAATATTGATTTGTGGCGTATAGTATTTTATATATTTTACTAAAGTGTAAGGTGAAATGTAATGAGTTGATTCTGTGCGTTTAATTATTTAACCCAAAATGCAACAGATGCTACATAAATCTTATGGCGTCGATGTGTACGGCAATGTGAATTCGAGTGTTTCATAGTGTTTTTGTGTTTATTTCTTTTTGTTTTGAAAATGGAAGGTACTACGGAAAAGGATTGTTCTCCATTATGGAACCTGTATCAGCAAATAGTTTCGGACATGAAGGTAGGTCAGATTTACCAATTAAGCAGTCACAGTCGTTGATCTTGGTCTAGATTTTCTAAGTTGTTCTCGGAAGCCGTTCGCATATCAAAATATTTTTCTTTAGTTTGAAATGAAAATTTGCGTGATTTAGATAACACGGTTAACCATGCACCGGATCGTTTTTTCCATAATTACTTGCTTTTATTTAAAATTTATAGTTATTAAAGAATACATGATATACGACTTGTAATTAGTACATTCACAAACAGAAAGTGTTGTGTTTTAAATAATATAATTATCTCAAAATTTTCCAGTTTCGTCTTTTCATCAGATACAAAATGTAATGTTTATAATGTTGACATTGAATTGAAGCATGGTATAGGAAAAAAGTTCTCTCTCACAAAGACAATGAATACATATATTTTTATAAATATAATAAAATGAAATGTTTATGTAGTAATATTGGTTTGAAACTTTTTTACTGCATAAGTGTATAAAACTGCTACTATTTGAGAAGACAAAGATAAATGTCCTTTTTAAAGGTTTTTAGAAAATATCTACAACAGCATATGTCTAGCTTTTAAGATTGATTAACTACAATAGTTTATGTTAATAAAATTAAAAAAAATCATGTTGGTTCTAAAAGAATACAATATTTGAAAAGGTGTTTAATAAACACAACACTATATTTTTTCGTTGTTGGTGCTCGGTGAATTTAATATTATAATTAATGAATAATACAAGTACTTTTTCATATAATACCTATTACTCATAACAGAAAAAATATTTTTGAAACAGCTCAGCTGTTTTGCTTTTTACGGCATTATCATGGCTAAAACTTAAGTCACTTATGCTGATGATGCTGTAAAAAGAACAGAGGTTGTCTATTTCAAAATGAATATTTCACTTATAACTAATTTATTTCATTATATTACAATAAATAATATGAATAATAAACATAGTTAATATAATTCCTCATACAAATATATAAGTATCTCAAGTACTTAAATTTGAATGTTTATTACCACATTTACTCCTTCATATTTTAGCTGTTTGTGTGAATTATTCTTTCTAAATAAGTACAATTGTAAAGGTTGATTTCATGATATTTGTATTTAGCCGTATTAGTTAATTAATTAGGTAATTAATATAATTATTTATGATAAGATATAAAACAATAAAGGAATAATATTTTCTACATCCACTTCAGTTTTAAATCAAAATTGGTGTAGTTGATCAAAATTAGATCACATTACTGCTGCCAATTAAAAACAGCACACACAAACTTTTCTCCATTTACAGTATACACAATATTAATCTTTAAACCCTGTTGACTTTATTTAGAAAGCTGCCAGAAAAGCAGCCCCCTCCACACCTGTGCAACATCCATCCAAACAGAAACCAGATTAATGTTTAGTTTGGTTTATATATACATATATTTTTTACCTTTAGACTTCCTTTTTGATAGTGAAGGTTTGAGCCCCACCATGTACCAATTACTTTTTTATAACATAACATGCTAAGTATATTTTCCGAGTGTGTTTATGATGTTTTCATCAAAAATATTTTGTGATTTGGCATAAAGGAGGTAACTGCATATTATTAATTAAAATACAATTTCACATATACATGTTCTTGTATCTGTAGGCTATGTGATTGTAAACTTGTAACATTGATAAACACAATTAACTTTACTAATTTAAGTATTTGTGCCCAATATGGCCACAGACTTGCCATCAGACTTAATATTGTGGATAAGCCAACTGCCTTCCACCCAGGCAGTTCGTAAGAGGCGACAGGGAGGCACAGGGTCTATTGTCACCTTTAAACCATTGTGACATTGACTAGGTGGTAGTGTCTTGCAACAACTGGCCCGGATTGCTACCACTGCCTCACCTATTCCTGTCACAATAGTGTCAGTGCTCGCCATTGTCGTGTTCTTGTTTAGAGGGTAGGGTAGCCGGCAAACTTACTCACGCAAGAGGCTTACCATCCCAGCCTCAGGTTGGCAACGCACCATTCCCACCTTTGGTGCCTATGGGCGATGCGTATTTCTTACCATCAGGAAATCCATCTGCTTGTTTGCCTTTCAATATCATGAAAAAAAAGTTATATCTGCCTGCCCATTTAGGGAGTGGGGCCGATGATATTTAAATAATAATATACCACCCTTACAAAAAACTGCAACACCAGGATGCCTCAGTTGTTTTGCCTATCTTAAAAGAAATAATTAAGTAGTCTATTTTGGAGGTATCTGTTTGTTTTAACAACAGAGTAGAAGAAGGCAAAAAGAAACTACAGAATCACACAGTAGGCAACTGCCATGTATCGATTTGGTGATCAACAGATATACCAACAAGTGGTCCCAAAGATTTGCTTTCCCCTTTTAAACTTGAGTTTTACACTTTACTATTGTTGAGTTCTACTTTTAGTGAGCATTAGAGATGATCAATTTATTAGTATCCATTTTCTATCAGCAATTTAATAATTAATTAAATCTTGCATTTTTGGGTTTTATAACCAAAGGGTAAAAATGAGATCCTATTAATAAGACTCTTCTGGCCATGAGTCTATGTGTCTCACCAGGCTCATAAAATGCTAGCTATTCTATATATCTCATAAAATGAAGATAGTTGAAATTTACACTCCTGAAGTATATCTGTTGCCATTATAACAAGAAGTACTAGCAATAGTCTTAATAAATATGTAAAGGAGCTTCCATACAATAAAAAAGTTTGTTTTGCTGTTTTTACAGATAATGGTTTGGGAACCTTTGTATGCAGGTCCAACTCTTATTTGGCCAGTTTGAATCTGCAATATATAGGCAGGGTGAACTGAAAGTTAACGGTTTATGCACATTCTGAATAACAATTCAGTTAACTATATATAAGTAATTTTGTATTACTCAGATTTGTGATGTTTTAGTTTTCTATTTTGTTTTTCTTGGTAAGTACTGATGTTGATACTATTTTAGAAGAATTGTGGTAAGCTTTGTAATAATATAATTTAGTCAATTGAAAAAAAAATAACTCGCTGAATTTCTTTTACTGGAACTTTTCAATATGGAGTTAATTCCGGTCTGTTGGGAGTTCTAAATTAATGTTGACGTTCAAGTATTGTCTGTATGTTCTGTGTGAATAAATCTGAATCATAACTGTATGTATTAGGGGATTGTTCGTTAAGAAATATAATACACCGACAACATTATGTAAATAGTTCATGTCTAATCTTAATCTGGAGTCTTTAAATTTTTCCTAAATTCACCATCTCCAGTCTCGAAAAAGGGAGCAATATTTTATATTTGGCTTAGATCAAACTGTACACATCTCATAGGGATGACTATCTCACTCTCACAAGGAAGCTTTGTTATGATGTTGTCCAATTTAGAAAAAGCTAGCTATTCTATATATTCGGGACAGGTCGCTGTTAGGAGTGTAATATCCAGATATTACTTTTAGCTCCATGATCGAGAATAATATTTGTAGCGAGACAAAAATCTTTGAACATACGTGCGATAGTTGAAAAGTGATCGATGCCCCACAATTGAGAGTACTCCTACAGAAGTAGTGTTGACCCAACAGTATTAAGACGTGGTATTTGGTGGCCCCGATCCCGTTCAGGAATAGTTAAAACGTGCAACGCTTACTACTTAAGGAATTACACGGCTTTGTCATGGTAATAGGAGTTTGCCGTCAGGGGGCGTTGCATAATAGCTTCGTTTCGTGTTTGAACATAACTGTGATCCACAGTTTCGCTCGCGTTTTAGGTGTTTAATATCCCCAACGTAAAAACGTTTAAAGATAAAAATTACTCTTATTGTTCAAATGCGAAAGATTGGATGTTTATGTACTTAATACTTTGCTTGGCAGTGTTGTTTCATATGTACCAGAATAATACATAATTAATGTGGTATGAAAATATTTTCCCCTTGTTGGTCCGGGTCTTCTGTGTAGAATAGACCAACTGCTTTCCTACAAGGCAGCTCGTAAGAGGCGAGCATAAGTTAACTGGGTTACTAACAACATGTAGACCACTGGTGGTAGAGTTCTGTGCAGGAACTCGCCCAGGTAGTGATCCACCGCCTTACTAATTCCTGCCGCCATAATTAAATTGTCCATCAGGAGACCCGTGTGCCTGTTCGATGTCTTTATACTATAAAAAAATAAATAAAAAGCTAAAATGAAATGCCTTTGATTTTACATTAATTCAAACATGTATGCTCCTTGATATATATATTTTTTATGGATTAAGACAAGGAACAAGCACTCAGCTCTTTATGGTAAGTACAGCCGTGACCTATAGACTTGAATGAAATCCGTCATAGCTGAAATCTATCAATGTCATGACAGCGACGCATGGAGCGTTGTTAACATTGTCTATGCCGTTCCTTAGTTTTATTTCATTCATTTCATTCCACTCTTTAGCCGTTCGCATTAGAAAATACTATTGAAATCGTTTTGTACGGATAGGTGGAGTTTCCACGACATAAGATTGAAGTGCGCGCCCACGTCTAGTGTTCCGGTGATGAAAAGTGTTGTTGAATTAGTAATTCAGTCTCACACTCGTCGAAACGTGATCTGTAGAAGACCGACAAACGAACCACACTGCGCCAATGATGAAGGCTCTGCAGTAGAGCAGGGTTACCAATAAGTCTCTTAGCTCTTTTTTCCACCGAATCCAAAGTTCAGTTAAAAAAAAGTCCAGTAGGTAGGTAATTTGGTTGAACAATCCCAAAGGTGGCAGCAGTAATCCATGCAAGACCGAACCCGTGCTTGATATAGATGAAGCAGCTGTTTCGCGTTGTTTGTGCAAATATACAAAAATACAGACTTTTCCTATTATATTTTAATAATATTTGTATTGATGTACAGCTCTGATTAGAGTAGATCTTAACAAATTTATGCGCAAATCGAAAAAGTTATCAATTGAAGGTCACCATGAACTTTAACCTTATCACATTACAATTATCTGTTATATTAAATACCATTTATTTATTTAAATTCTTTATTGTACAAAATAACATACAAAGGCGAACTTAATGCCAATAACCGCTTTCTCCCACTTTACCCTGAGTAGTGAAGACAAATAAACATGGGTCGTGCTTTAAAGTTAATTACTACTAATAAATAAAATATGTATGTTACAATAGTTACAAAGATACAATACAAAATATAATTAATACGAATAATAAGACTAAGAGCTTTGGACATCAATGATATGAAATGAAATGAAAATTATTTTTTTGCCGAATAGTTCTGTGTGTTAATATTTTAACACATAGTTTATATTTATTTATTAACTATAAGAGTATATATTATAATATATACTAATTATCTTGTTATATAATATATCGATAATGTAATACCATAATTTTAAGACTGAGAAATGCTTATAGTCAGGTGATTTAAATAGTTATGGTCAGAGAATTTGACTCACGTACCACAACAAACATTTGTAATACAAAACATATACATATAACAATATTTTAAATACATATAACAGTAATTACAGTTTACACATGAGCCATATTCTTTTGACAAGTCTGAAGATAGCAAGCTAGCAGACAATCGTCGCATCTGGACGCTATAAATTCTATTGAGTCGCTATCAGTCTATATTTACGATTTACCGAATACGACAACGTCGATCACCAACACTAAGGGACTGGCTTAGTTAAGGCAATGGTATCTTATCTGGGCGAACTGCAGTTTACTGTCTAATAATTACGTATTGTTCTTTTATATGAATACGTACAACGGTTTTACTGGACGATCTTCGCGTTACTAACCACGATGTAATCGGACGGTGTTTGAATCGAAAAATTTGACTGAACTATACAAATATTATATATATATTATAATAAATAGTTTTAATGTATATACATGTATTAAAAATAGGTATACTATTTTTAATACATGTATATACATTAAAACCTTACCCTTGAATCACTATCTAGTGTCTATCTATTAAAAAAACCGCACCCGCAGAGGGACAGACAGGAATGGGAAACAACTATGTTTTATACCATGTAGTGATGACAAACCGACACACACCTCCTGTGAGTTGTTTGTTAAGCGGTTTGTAAATTGTGAATAGGTAGGAACTAGCCGGGGAACCGAGTTGTATTTACGTAATGTTATATTTGAGTGACTCGTGAGCAAAAAAATCGACTCAGCACGCATACTCGCGGTTAAAACCTTCTAGCAAAAAATCTAAAGCTCTAATT
>DVZL01008927.1:0-10019 GCA_018236625.1 Lasaia peninsularis | reverse complement strand
ATTTCGCATTTATAATATTTACTAGCAGTCCGCCCGCGGCTTCGCCCGCGTAATTTATTTTAATAATACAGACAACTTTCAAAGGGCAGACATTTTTCCGACATATAAAACAAATCGCGTAAAAACATACCCTCTTTTTAAAATACTCGGTTAAAAAGCCTATGTCCTTCCTCAAGGTCTACTCTAACTCTGTACAAAATTTCATCAAAATCGGTTCTGTGGTTTAGGCGTGAAAGCGTAACAGACAGACAAACAGAGTTACTTTCGCATTAATAATATTAGTACGGATTATGTGCTTTTGAATTAAACTTTTTGTGACAAATTTCCAGCAATATTATATCTATTTTTTATAATTCCATTTGTAATCTATATAAAAAAGCTTATTCAAAACTAAGTAAAATAAGATTTATTTATTTAATATGTAAATGAGCGCTAATCCGACGATAAAAGTGGGTGTTGTAAAAATATTATGTGAAGCCATTTATTGTATGTTCGGTCGGCCATTGATTCGTCTCGGTTATACAGAATCTCAATAAAATTACTTTATATTGATATTAACTGACATTTACGACCGTATTTCTATTAATAGTTACTCAATCAAACTACAGAGTTTGAATGGTTTTTATATTTATCTGGTGACTTGATGTCCTGGCAAACTTTAAACCGCTCGCACTTGTGAGTTACGAAAACCGAAATCACATTCCAAAACACAATAATGAAAAAAAAACTTTACTTTAAAATATAATTTGATTTCTGGACAACTTTAAAACTTAATTGATTTCTGAACGACAGAACTAACATCAAATATTTGACAGGTAGGAAGCATTTCTTTTTATATATTACTAACATTTTAAACCTTCCATTCCACAAATAATTCAAAATCTAAATTAGCCGAATCGGTCCAGCCGTTCTCAGGTTTTATAGAGACTAAGGAACAGCAATTAATTTATATATATATATATATAGACAAAACATTGTAAAAAAACAATAATATATATTTTAACGATAAGAATTTGCAGAAGTTATATCTGGAATAGATAAGGCAGTAGCGTCTGTGCAAGTAGAAAAAAAATCACTCTAAGTTACAGTGTTAGTGACAAACGAACGGAAGCCTCTCACAAAATATATTGTCAGCTACTGTTCTCAGGTTTGCTTGGATCCAACTGATAGTTAGAAAAAAAGTACCTACACGCCTATTATACCCGAAGGATTAGGCAGAGGTGTTCTAGTATATCCACGACTCGTAAGTCCAACTCAGGTGCTCTAGTATATCTACTAGAACACCCACGATTAGCCAAGGTACTAGGGCCCTGATGTGATAGGTGGCAAGCCCATTGCCACTTCGGGCACATTTTAATCCCGGGCAATGTAATGCTTACTCAGAATAATCTGAAATACAGCCGACGGCCGTACCGTTACACCACAAAAAAAAGGTTAAAAATTATATACTTCGTAGAACGTGGTTTCAAGTTGTCGGGATTTGATTTAGTTCTTGAACGTATTACTCGTTGTGTAATTTAAAACATTAGAATAATTATCACAAAACGATCAGTCATTTATTTTAAAATGAAACGAAACACTTAATTCTAATATTAGTCTCGACCTTGACTTATAAAACAGATAAAATGGTTTATACCAAACAATTATTACGGTCTTAAGTGTTAGGTTGCAGATAAAAAATATTATTTTGAAGTTATTGCAGACGTTTATGATAAATCTGACGTTTAAGTGCCATAGACAATAATTGCGTGAAGGATAAATTTTAGCATTTTTTAAATAAAATGGAGTAATTCTGCAAAAAAATAACTTGTATTATCATGTTTGTTTATCTGTTTGTGACCAGGCCGTATCTCGTGAACCATGATAGCTAAACAGTCGAAATTTTTAAAAGCAATGTATTTCTATTTCCGCTATAACAAATAGGTATCATGCAAGAAACGTGATTTTTTCTACGTTATTTTCCGACCAATAGATGTCGCTATTTATGTTTAGATCGTGGTAACGGCATCCAATATTACTAATTTTAAGTATATTCGCTATTAAATAATTAATTAATTTAGATTTCTTAAAATATTTTAAACACAATTATTGGTTTTGCCGTTTTAGTACACAATATACATGATACGGAACCTTACGTGCCAGAGTTCAGTTCGAACTTGGATGATTTTTATTTCCTTATTTTTTTCACAGGTTCGACCAAGGCAAATCAACGAAAGGCGCGAGCAAACTTCGGAGGGACCTGATCAATGCAGAGATTGCCAACCTGCGAGATCTGCTGCCTTTGCCACCTTCCACCAGACAACGGCTCTCGCAGCTTCAGCTAATGGCACTTGTTTGTGTTTATGTCAGAAAATCCAATTACTTCCAACAAGGTTAGTCGAATTAGTATATTTTAACTACCCTCCGGGCAAAAAGTAGCTGCCGCTGCGTTAAAGGAAATGTCACTTTTCGACTCACTTGAGCAGAAGAATAACATGCTCATCTTGGTCACTCAAAAAAGAAAGCCTAATATCTCATATTTGTTAGCCTCTCGTATTTTTTTATTTTAATGGATACTAATGTCGACCATTTAATTTATCAGTATAAACTTCTAGTTTTCCACTTGTTACTACAACCTCGTAGACTCACGAGGAGGAGGAGGAGGAGGAGGAGGAAGAGGAGTTTAATTTTTAACCCATTAATGTGTGTGATTTGGTTAATCCTAAAATTCTTGTTTGTTTTATTTTATGAGTGAATACTGTATTAATTATTGATTATTAAATAAGTTTATGTATTATCAAAATAATTATTTAACATCTTAATATTTTAAACAAAAATAATATTGTAAACTCAAAAAAATACAACAAAATTTGATTTTACAATAAATTCAGTATTATAATAATATTCGTAATTATAATAATATATTTAACTGTTAATTAATATTTTTTATCCGAAAATCAAATGTAGTTATCTTTTTTTGCGATTGAACAAATTTGAAGTCAACGTTTTTACTTTTTTCTGTCACAGAGAAATTTGTACCCAATTTTTTTTAATCATCAGAAAGTCTATCTACTAATTTACCTTAGATTTGGCAGATAAGCGTGCGTAACGTACATAGCCAAAAATGTATTATCTCATCTTAGGGTCTATAACATATAGCCATAAAAACTGTCTGATTCACCTACCAATCTTAGAAACAAGTATGTTTATTATTATTTTTCATATGTAACACTAGCTTCGCCCGCAACTTCGTCCGCGTTTGAATTTAACTATAAAAGCCGTTTCACAGATTAATAGGAACAAAAACGGACAAACATTCTATTATATTATTATGGTAAACTTGTAAACATACCTATGTATTTAGTTATTTTAATATTACATAGAGACACTCCAATTTTATTTATTTGTATAGACCAAAACACACGAAGACATTTTTATATAGTATATCTTATACTTATTATAATATTTTTAAGCATTTTTTTATGTTTTTTTTTATAATCTTTTTTTATATTTATAATTCTGTTTATTTTTTGGTGTTTTGGTTAGTTAATATAAATATTTCTATATATAAAGGAACCGCGGACAAAATCTTGTCTTCATATTAAAGATAAATCGGTCAGTACAAAATTTATAGTTTGTTTAGACAAGTAAAACGCTAATTCGTATATTCTACAAGTTCCGATGCTTCGACATGCTATATTAAAAGACCATAGGTTATGCTAGCATTTAGCTTTATCATCTGGGGAGATCAGAATAACGTTTCTTGGGTAATAATGTTGTATTTAAAACCCATAAATAAATACTTCGAAGTCTTGCGAACTAGAAATACGGTAAAAGGTTTGAATCAATGAATTATTTCTTCACTAGCTTTCCAGAGCTATATAAAGAGCAGTATTTTTTCCGACTTATAATACTTATTGCGTAAAAACATACCCTCTTTTTAATAAAGTTGATTAAAAGTGTCTTATGTGTTATTCTCATGTATTAGCTATATTGATGTAAAGTTTGTCCGTCCAATAGTTTTTTCGTGAACTAACATCCATACACACATCCACCCAAACTTACAAACTATCGCGTTTCGCGTTCTTTTACGAAAAAACTATTTGACTGATTTCGATGAAACTTTACAATAATATAGATTATACATCAGAATAGCACAAATGCTGATCTTTAACTGACTTGATACAAAAGAGGATATGTTTTTAAACAATAAATATTACAAGTCGGAAATAATCCTGCCCTTTAATAATTCAGGCGGGCAAAGCCGCGGGCGGAAAGCTAGTATTGAAATAAATGAATGCACGTAATTATTATTATTGGAAGAGTCATTAAGAGTATAAAAGAAACTAATATTTATACTCCAGAATAATGGCGGCATCTGCGAAATAATACATACATCTTGCCTGATTAATTAATTGCACGACACTTAATAAACTAAAATATTTGAGTTCCGTAGTCAAAAGGTAAAATCGGCACCCTGTCACTAAGACTCCACTATCCGTCTGTCTGTCTGTTTGACACCAGGCTGAATCTCATAGCTAGGCAGCTGAAATATTCAGAGATGATGTATCTCTGTCGCCACTATAACAATAAATACTAAAACCGTAAAAAATAGATATAGATAATGCTCCCGTACAATAAACGCGATTTTTTGCCATTTTTATAGATATTGGTACTGAACCCTTCGTGCGCGAGTCCAACTTACATTTAACGATTTTTTTTAGTTTGATCTGGATTTCGTCACAATATTATCCTTCACAGTAAGAACATTCGGAAAATGTAAATAAGTTATAAAAACGCATTGATACATGGCGGGGTTGAAACCTGAACTACTGGAATAGAAATATGTAGCCCTAACCATTAGATCACCGAGGCATTGATAATATTAAATTTATATTGGTAAATATATAAGTATTTCTATGAGATATCTTTGACTGACACCCATAACACAATCATATAATTTGCTTACCTTGGGGCTAGATGAATTTGTGTTAATCTAAAGATATTGTAATAATTATTTTTACACATACATACATATATTCATGCCAGGTACATTGCGGGGTAGGCAGAGTCTCTCTGTATAAAACACACCAATTTTAGACTCTTGACACCACCCTCAGATAATACACTAGCAATCTGTTTGTTCCCGTTAATCTCTGAAACGACTGTACCGATTTTGACATGACTTTTACTGACAGGCAGCTAAAGTAATAAGGAATGTTTTAAGCTACTTTAATTTTAAAATTTTATTTTAAAAATGTATAAAATAAAATAATTAAATAAAAACGCGGAAAAAGTCGCGGATAAAGCTATACAAATGAATGAAATTATAGTGTCTGTAAGAAATATAAAAATAACCGCTTATTAGAAAATACACATACATATATGGAAGTTCACCAGTGCGTATACCAGAATAATATATTTTTTTATTGTTGTCACTGTCTGTTCCTGCTAATCTCTGAAACGGCTGAACCCATTTTGACATTTTAACAAAAAGTAGGCTACTTTTATTTAGTTAAATTCAAACGCGGACAAAGTCGAGGAACAGCTAGTTTCCAATAATACATAGAGGTAATGTTCTATGTATTAACAACTTGCATTATAATATTAAGCTGCTTATACTAACAAACTATGAATAAATGAATCCTTAATCACCGCGAAGACCCGTCATCACGTCATCGTTGATTTTATCTCAGGTTTATCTAGGTATTTAGGTTGATTTAGATGTAATATATTAACACATATTATCACGCCAGATCCTTTGTGAGGTAGCCAGAGACTATCGAATGTCAAGTGTAATCTTTATACAAAACGCCTAATCGGGAAACTTTTGATACCACACTCGGATAATAAAGTACCTTCACGCCTATTATCCCCGAAGGGATAGGCAAAGGTATGCTAGTATATTCACGACTCGTAAGTCCCACAAGACAAGACAAGTAGAAAACCCACGATTAGCCAATGTATTATACGGATAATAAATACACGATCAATTTAGTATATTGTATTAGAGCCTTAGTGATTTTGTGAATCGCGCATCGGAATTCCATTTCGGTAATCTGAATTCGAACCCCGTTATGCACCTATGAGTTTCTAACTTAAATACATTTTCTTAGAGCTCTTAAGGTCAAAGAAAAGTCGTAAGGATATCCGGATTTATGTACTCGAATTCAACCGAGTTTCCCTTTTTGGTTGTAGAGGTCAGATGCCTGTTTGTCTGATTAAAAAATGGCACCCCTGTCAAATCCCCGAGATTAGGTAGCCGACCCCGATATCATCTGATATAATACGGGATAACTCTAAGACGAACAAGATAAATTTTGTATTATGATACAAGATAACGAACAAGCAAGCGGTTTTCCTGTTACTAAGAGACAAACGATAGACGTCGACCATAAAGATGTTACTGGTGCGTATCTTACGTCTAGAATCTGAAGCTACGAGTGAAAGTCTACTCGCTATGCCACTTTCCAGCTCGGAACACGACTATATAGAAAACTTTCAAAGCTTTTCAATTATTGTAATGAATAAAAAAATATTGTATTTTCTAACAGATATGTAAAAAAAACTATGAAAAATAATAAAATTGTTTTAGAGTGAGATAAGTATCGTTATTATCTCTTTTAACCTTCGTAATATTAATTTTCCGATTTTATAATCCAGCACACGTACAGTGATAAGACAAATAATTGTATGTATGTTACATAATTTTTATTGTGGCTGCAGAGGATTGCTTCTAATATTATAAATGTGTAAGTAACTCTGTATGTCTGTTACGCTTTCACGCCTAAGCCACAGAACCGATTTTGATCAAATTTAGCACAGAGATAGAGTTGACCTTTAGGAAGAACATAGGCTAATTTTTAACCGACTATTAAAAAGAGGGTATGTTTTACGCAATAAATATTATAATGCGCAAAATTTTCTGCCTTTTGAAAGTTATCTATGTTATCAAAATAATTCGCGCTAAGCCACGGGTAGAAGCTAGAATAATCTCAGTGTTGTATAAAATTTTGTAAACTTTAATTAGAAGGGGCTTCAAAAATATTTTTTTTTAAAACGTCGTAGAAATCTTCTTTTTTTCATAAGGTTACAAAATTAATTAAATTTTACTCAAGTTACTCGTAAATACAAAATGGTTAGAAATACGTAAAACGGTAAATTATATTATAAAGTTAATAATTATATTATAGTTTTTGTATCTTTTAACACCATGGTGTGTTAGAAATCGATCGACGGATAAAGTTGCAAAAGTATTTTTATTCACATAGAATTTTACTGTAATAATTGTGTTATATTATATTGTGTGTATTAGCGACCAATGATTTTTTATATTCCTCAAAACAATTACTCCTTAAAATAATTACTTAAAGTAATTTTACAACAAAAAACCTAACAATGCAACGTTCGCAATTGAAATAATTTTATACTTAATATAAATTACTTTTATATGAAGAACAATTGACCTAATGTCAGTTTATTGTAAAAAATATACAATGCTCTCTAACGAAGAATGGTCTCGTTAAGGATTTGAAAAAGATATTACAAATTTTATTTAAAAACACTTTTCAAAATACACTTCAGTGTTCAACTAACGCCCTGCGTGAAAAACTTAAAGCTTATCACGCTGTAAGCACAATGGTATTTAAAAAACTTTGAAATAGTCATGGCAAACGGACAAAGCTTTCTAATCTCACAGAATATGAAACCATCATGTTTTCCTTCAAGCTCAATTTATCGGATTACCACAAGGTCGGCTAACATCATATGCACGCCAAACACAACCTTGAACCGAGTCGAAAATCTTTACGTAACGAAACAAATGTTCCCACGATTAAAAACAGTTACCCTTATTGTTGTTAAACAATGGTTTCGAATTTGATAGGAAAATTAGTGAAAATTAGCGAGGTGAAGCGGCTACCGTCGGAGGGTTATTGGCACTAATAGAGCCTTAAGGCGCTGAGCGGTGTCACGTCTCTACGGCACGCTATACAGTTCACATGGACTGGGGTTTTTCAACTGACTACTAAATGGTAAACGCAGCAAAACTGCAAAAAAAAAATAAAAAAAACTTTAAAAAAATAATTAGCCGATGATATTAGGTATGATATGACAGGCAAGTTTGTTTAAAATTGGTCTTTTGTCACTTCCAACATGGCCACCCGGGTGTGTTGTACCTATTCCTGCTGTCATACAAACATTGTCGTGTTCCGGTCTGGAGGTTAGTGTAGCTGGTAGACTTGTGCATAACATCCCGACCACAGACAGTGAGGCATCTACAACATATATGGTGTCTATAGGCCACGGTTGTCTCTTTCCATCAGGAGACCCATGTGCTGGTTCGCATAAAAAAATATAACAATTTCGTCGTTTAAAAATTATACAATAAAAATGCCATTGTGATGACTAACAAATGCACTTTGCGTTCGCTTTATTAGTATTTATGTATATTTCGATCCCTCAGGAACTGGACTACTGTCAGTCCGTTCGCACGAAGCCGGCCGAAGCATCGATAAACGGTTTGATCGTGGGAACTGCGTCTTCCATATGATTTGCTTCGTTGTTTGCACAACCGCATGAAATTTTGAATAGTAATTGTTTCGAACGAGCTTTCCGAGGTTAACGATTTAAAGCTTAGGTTTACAAAATTCGATTAGCATTTGTACTGGAATTGCTTCTGGCGTTTTAGGATCGCCATGTTATTATATCGCCTCAGTTGTCGAGTATAGTCAGTGTCTAGTTTGACGTACCAGGTCCAGGGTTTGATTCTGGGGTAGGATGACGTCTTGTTATTTAAAGTTTTTGCAATTTTTCTAAAAAGATACGTTGCATAGTTATATAGTAAGACCTAATATCGTCGGCCAATTGTGGGTTCATATGTACCTCTGTCTACCCTTTCGCATATTGGTTTGATGATATTTTTTTATTAGTCAAAAATATTCATATCACTTTGACTTAAAGCAGTTGAGATGAGTCTATATAATTCTTAAACATAAATAACGCGATTCACGAAGTTCTGTAAGAAACTCAATGCGTGTTCATATTTTCAAATGACAGACAGTTGTACTGTTCCACATATTGCTAACAATTGAAATATTATTTCATTACTTCTATGTATAGATGTCGTGGTCGACCACCCATATTAAAAGCATGTAGTTTGCTTACTTAATGCTTAGATTAATTTGTGAAATTTCTATTTTTGTGTTAAATCTTTTGCATATTTTATTTGTCAACTTCAAATGTGACAACATATAACTGACCAATCAAACCGCTGACCCATCACAAAACAGCGAAGAGTGTTATCGCTTAAAACAATTAAAAACCAATAATTTCTCACATGCACCTGTACATAATTGACCGCGTAACACAACACATCAGCTTATCGTTCTAAATGCTAAAATTGCACAAACCGGGTCTCAAATCAGCGGTCACGCACGGCCTTATGGTATTTTCTCAACAATTTTTGCATACCACCCTGAGAACTATCGATGTTTCAGGCTAATTAAGTCGTAAACACTGGCATTGTAATGTGTATGTATGGAGCCGCTTTTCTTGGGTGAATTTTTAATGTCATGCTTTAGTAATACTGGTATGCTGGAATGTTTTACCATTTGTTACGCATTGCCTTGTTTCAGCTCGCAATGAGCGGTGATCATTTGATTTTTGAATTAAATTTGTTCTGTTTTTTAATAATTTTTATAATATTTACAATTTATTTTGCTGTTTAATCATTTTAATAATATTTATAGTTTGTTTTGGCGTTTCTTCTCCTGACTGGCTAATATTGGAAACGGTGGTAGTTTATGGTAGACAGGGTTAAAATAACGAGTGTATATTTATATTTATAAATAACAAGATAATTAGTATCAGTATATAATATACAGTTTTATAATTAATTAATAAATATAAATTAAGTGTTAAAATATTAACACACCACATTGTGGTAGATTATGTTGGTATAATTTGACCGCCACGTTGGCTGAGTGGCTAGCGTACACGCTTAACCTCATCGACTAACCGCGAGGCTCGGGTTCGATTCC
>DVZL01008926.1:0-10019 GCA_018236625.1 Lasaia peninsularis | reverse complement strand
TAACAGCCCGACCACAGGGCAGCGGCGCACCTACAACATCTATGGTGTCTATAGGCCACGGTTGTCTCCTACCATCAAGAGACCCGTGTGCCTGTTCGCTGTCTTATACTATAAAAACAAATCAATCGAAGTAAAAATATAGACGGCTTATATGAAAGTAATAATTTATTCTAATATTATTTGACAAGTATCGTTTGTGCTTCGTAGTGCGGGGACGCGCCGATCTCAGGGAATGCAAAATTTCGGTTCGCTATTTTGAAATAAACGTCATTCGAGTTATGAATACGCACGAATATGTTTCATTGCTTTATTAAATTCGCGGATTTTGTTGTTATTATTAATTTTGTTATTTATACGTTATCATTCTGTTACTGATTTTAGTTTTGTTAATTATTGCCTCAATTTTATCGTTTATGTTATTTGTTATTGGGTATTTGTGTATAATGGAATGGATGAATAATAATATTATCATTATTATTTCTATTTCTTCTGATGATGATGGATGCTTGCAGCAATTCCTTTACTAATGATTTATTAAATATTAAAAAAATAAATACCTTTTTCCTTTGACCCAAATGTTGGGAACTTCTGAAAGTTTGTTTACATAATTTATACCTTCTCGTGACACATAGTATAGATCTATATATCGTTCCCGAAATCCCCTAAATACAATATTTCAAGAGAAACGTTGCAGCCGTTTCCGAAATCGATGATATTATATGTATTCGATTTTATACATACAATTCTAAAATAAAAGTAGCCTTTCCTTATCACATCAGCTGATTACCAGAGAAAGTCCTTTCAAAATTGGTCCAACCGTTTCAGAGATTAGTAGGTATAAACATACAGGTAGACAGGCAGAGAATATTTTGTTACATGTACCTTGAAAATATTCACACGTATTTAGTAAAAAGTGTTTTTTTTTAAGATTACATACAGATACTCCAATTTTATTTGTGTAGATGACGGAACTCTTAGAACATTAGAAGATAGCGAACAATCACACGTTTTTTCTGATGGTGAAATACAATCGACGTCTCTAGACACTGTAGACGTTATTGGTGCGTCACTGTCTATAGTCGGGCTGTTAGACCGTATGCAAGTCTACCGGCTACCCTACCTTCCGGACCGGAACACGATAACGTCATTATCAAAAGTTCTCGTCCAACTTTTTTCCATCGCGATCATCAGTAAATTTATGATAAGGTTATTTTCGTACACCCACACACGATATATTAAATTCAAATATTATTTTACTTGTTTAAAATTATAAAGGTTAAAGATAAACAGTGACCCTTATTTGTCGAATACAATCCTAAAGGACTGCCTGAGGAAATTTTTAGGCGGAGTGAGGACTAATATCGAGTACATAATGTTTTTATTATTATTAATTAATTAATTCAAAAAAATATATCATTACGCCCATATTATTGGGCACTTTCAAGCATTGTTTTGTTTTCAGGTTAGTTGTCTATCCGGGAATCGAACCCGGGATCTCGTGTGTCAAAGTCAGACATGGACTCTACATGACCCACTGAGGCATTTAATAAATATAATAAAGTAAATTTACAGTGAGATAGCTTAGACATGAGAAAAAATTAAAAAAGTACCTTAACGCCTATTGTCTCCGAAGGGGCAGACATAGGTGTGTTAGTATATCCACGACTCGTCGTCCAGTAGATATAAAGAACACTCACGATTGGCCAAGGTAATAGACCCCGGATGTGATAGGTGACCAGCCTATCGCCATCTCGGGCACTGTAATGCTTACTCAGAATAATCCGAAAAACATTTTTAGAAGTTTTCCGGCAAGGAAATTGAACCCGGGACTCCGCGCGGCTAACGGTCTTAACAAGCGACAGCTGTATCGTAAACTACAGAGGCACAATAAAAATAAATATATAATTAAAATAACATTTAGGATTGCACTAATCTGATATAGAAACTGGATGAGGCTTTGACGAATAAATAGTAAAAATAATTATTTCCGACATATTGCATTTCTTATTAATGAAAACATAAAGTCTAACACCCTGACGATGGCAGGGACGCACCTACAACATATATGGTGTCTATGTCTCTTACCATCAGGAGAACTCTGTGCTTATCCTTTTTCCATAAAAATATCCATGTCTTTCCGTTCACTCGATCTGGTCAAAACTTCCACAGTTGATCACACGAATATTTTAATATATAATACAAAATTACTAGGGCATGGAGCGCCAATGTTTAATATAATAAGACAAACAGTAACAGTTGTTCTAGGAAAATTAGCCTGGAGGCTGGGGCGATGAAACTTTGAAATAACTATTCGGAGGCAACCATTATCAAACAATATACGGGACTTTTCAATACAAATTCACTAAATGGGCACTTTCAGTGGATTTATTCTGAATTTCCTTATCCAATTACGTTATAGAGAAACACTTCTCGAGGCTTATTATATTTTTTATCGCCCACTTCGATTTAGAATCTGAATCTAATTGAGTTCGAATTATGATACTAAGTACATTGTTTTTATACCTCTTGTCTTAGGACTTTTGTTGTTATTTTTAGGATAAATTAGGAAAAAGTTCAATAAATATTTATACTAACAGAATAAAGTAAATATTTTAATGAGCCCCAACCAAACGATGGCAGTCAATAGATGGCGCTATACTTAATTAGGTAGCCGTGTAATTAGATAACAAATGAAAAAAAACAATATACGGGACATTTCGATACAAATTCACTAAATAGGCGCCTTCAGTGAATGTATTCAGAATTTCCTTATCCAATTACGTTATAGAGAAACACTTCTCGGAGCTTATTGCATTTTTTTATCGCCTACTTTGATTTAGAATCTGAGTTCGAGTTATTATTTTAAGTAAATTATTGCCATACTCTTGTTACATGAACTTACTTTTAATGGTACAATAGTGTAAGGGTCAACAAAAAATACTCATACTAAAATCACTACATATTATAAAACAAAGTCACTTTCACTGTCTGTGTCTATGTATGCTTAAATCTTTAAAACTAAGCAACGGATTTTGATGCGGTTTTTTTAATAGATGGAGTGATTCAAGGGAAGGTTTTTATGTATATAACATGTACAGCATAAAGTTGATATCTTAAGGAGCTCCTATACAACGAACGACAATTGATGATTTGTACTTTTCTACAATTGTAAAAATTGAAACGTGTTCCTTCTAGTCCAGTTACACAGTAGAACCATCATCACACTTTCGATATTATATTTAACGTATATTAACGTTAATCGCCTCTGTGGTGTAACGGTACGGCTGTTGCTGTTAAGACAGTTAGCCACGTAGGATCCCGGGTTCGATTCCTAGGTCGGGCAACTTTACTTAAATGTTTTCAGATTTTTCTGAGCAAGCATTACATTGCCCGGGATTGGCATGTGCCCGAAGTGGCGATAGGCTTGCCACCTATCACATCAGGGCTCTATTACCTTGGCTAATCGTGGGTGTTCTATTAGCTCACCTCTGCCTACCGTTTTAGGGATAATAG
This sequence comes from Lasaia peninsularis, assembly GCA_018236625.1. NCBI lineage: Eukaryota > Metazoa > Arthropoda > Insecta > Lepidoptera > Riodinidae > Lasaia > Lasaia peninsularis. The sequence goes on along the minus strand of DVZL01008926.1, from coordinate 6,506 downwards.
GCGTGAAGATACTCAATTTAACGTAAAGTACACAAAGGCGGACTTATCTCAAATTTAGGACAAAGAGGACAACTAGAACAAGGTAAGAACATTATGGGGAAATCGTCTGTGCAATACCTACAATGTTATTGTATGTAGTTTAACTATTATTACAAACTGACGATGTGAACCTACAATCTACTTATCACAAACTTGGAAGACAAGATTATGTTAGAGGTTTAGTACTAGTTCTCTAAGTAAGGATCTAACCTACTAAGGTGAATACTTGGTAAAGACCTGACAAACTAAGTAACTTACCTTGAGTTAGTATTTACACACTTTGTTGTTAAATATCATCACGCCCATACCTCGGAAAGAGTAGGCGGAGGATCTATACAAATAAATAAAATCGGAGTGTCTGTATGTAATATTAAAATAACTTCTTTTTACTAAATGCTTATCTACATATTATAATTACAGCGTACATAATATACCAAAACAAGGGTAAAACAGGGTACATTTTTTAGAACATTTTGTACCCGCTAATCTCAGAAACGGCTAGACCAATTTTGACAGGACTTTCACTGGTAGACATGTCATTTAATAAGGAACGATTTAGGCTATTTTTATTTTAGGATTTTGTTTTACAAATGTATAAAATAAAACAAATAAATAAAAACGCGGACGAAGTCGCGGGCACAGCTAGTATTTACTAAGGATAGTCAATGATATTAGACTTTTGGATGTTACAAATAACTAAACACACAACAAATTGCCCAATCCTTGAATCAAACCTTGGAACTGACTAGTTCTGTCAAAGTCATAAGACAAAGACAATACGCGCTATAAACAATACAACTGCGACCAAATTATGAGTTAAGATAAGAAAAATTAAAAAAAAATACCTTCACGCCTATTATCCCGGTAGAGGTAGGCAGAGGTGAACCAGTATATACACGACTCGTAAGTCCAGTAGATATAGTACAACACCCGCGATTAGCCAAGGTACCAGGGTCCATAATGTGATAGTTGACAAGCATATCGCCACTTCGGGAATATTAAAATCCCGGACAATGTAATGCTTACTCAGAATAATTTGAAGACATTTGAGAAATAGTTGCTCCACCTGAAAATTGAACCCGAAACCTTACACGGCTAACGATTGTAATAGGCTACAGCCTTACCGTTACACCACAGAGTCGATTACGGTAGGGGATCCTAGTCATCAAAATATGTAGTCACTCGAGTGTCATGGAGTCTCATTGGCTTTTGTCCATTAGATAGCGGAGAAAAAAGTACGTCACGTGATATTTTTATTTATAGCAGTTAGTAGGGAGAGCTTCAAGAAGCTAAAAAAAATTTACAGACCATTGGTTCTGCGCGAGCGTTTCAGATATGAATAGTGTACCTACATGCCTAATAGGTCTCCAATGATGGAAACATGTTGTATAATTAAAACCAACACGTGTATATAACGGTATATTTTCATATAATTTGGCCTTAAAACTACTTGCAGTGTTCTTTTAAAGCTACCAGCTTTTCCAAGCGCTTTCCAAAAAGTGATGACGCTTAACGTCTCTCTAATTATCATCGCGCCTCATTTGGAAATGTTGCTCGTTTCGTACATCATAAAATATTTGGTATAAAATGGAAATTCATAGAATTAAGTTAATTAAAAATAATATGTGTAAGAGTTTTGAAATATTAAATAAACATAGTAACTATAATTATGAAATTAAAACAGATTACACAATTAACTTAACCTGATACTAGGTATCTACCATATCATAATCTGACTCGTCCGAGTTACTCCCCAAATCCCCTCTTGTGCTCCCCTACTATAAGCAAATAACAGGTTAATTTTAGTTAAAAGCTTAACAAACAATTCAGTGCTCTAAATCTCGACTGAATGTTTACTTGCATTTTTTAGTGTGCTTACTTAAGCCTAATTGCAAACAGTGAGAAGGGTCTACCTGAAAATTAGACAGAAATCTCAATGTAATTTAATGAGAACTGTCTCATTGGTCGAATAGTTAACGTATATATCTCGTTCCATCAGCGACGAGAATCAAATTCGATTCCCAAAAACGGACATTTGTGTGATGGATTAAGATATAATAATATGTATTTCTAAATCTGAGTGTTATTACATTATTTGGATATCTACATTTTAAGTATTCGAAGTATTAAAATATTTAACTAATATCAGTAACAACCCTACTTCCCTACTAATCCGTACTAATATTCTAAATGCGAAAGTAACTATGTCTGTCTGTTACGCTTTCACGCGTAAACCATTGATCAGATTTTGATGAAATTTGGTACAAAGATAGAGCTGATCTTACGGGTAAACAACTTAACCGTACTTTTTAACCGAATGCATTGAAAACAAAATATGTATTTACGCAATAAGTCAATAGTAATATTATAAGTAATATGTACTACAGTTATTGAATACAAAAGTGGTGTGTAGTGGTGTTAATTATTGTTAAAAATTTGATTACCATTAAAGAAGCGAGATATTTTTTTTTAATAAAATATTCTTTTTGTATATAACCAATTTAATAAGCAAGTTGAATTTGACGTTTAGATTATTAAAAAACTTTTGTTCTCACAAAGTAAAGGGGAACAAAAAGAACTTGGCGCGATTAAATTTAAACTCCCTCTCATGGAAAAAGTAATATTATAACGACTTTACTTATTGAAATTGTTTCGCCCTTATCCTGCTTATTATTCTAAGCCTTATACAGTTTAGATATAAGATGATGTGGGGGTCGGCGACCTAATTTAGGGAATTTGACGAGAGCGTCAGTTTTTACACAGAGAGACTGCCATCTGATCTCTACAGCCCAGAAGACAAGTTATCGGGGACCCGTGTATAATCCGAATATGTGAAACGCAAAATGAAAACTTATGCAGCCGAAATCGTAAATTGAATTTACAGGGCTGGTATACCTGAAAAGGTAAAAATCCTTTAAATATTTTTTCATCTTAGCCTTATCTGGATTGTATCAGATATCAGGGTGAGCTACTTAATCTAGATGATTTGACAAGGGCACTAGTTTTTACACAGCGACATCTATAATTTAGAAGAGAAACCAGGCCCTATCCGAGGTTAAGTCGAATTCGTATACACGGAATCATGATTTCCTCATGATGTTTTCCTTCACCGTTAGAACACACAGACAATGACATTAGTTTAATATATAGTTTTGACATTTATTTTAATCTATACAAATAAATAAAATTGGAGTGTCTGTGTGTAATATTATAATAACCACTTTTTACTAAGTACATATTTACAAGGTACATATATCATAACAAATTTTTTTAGAAGTTTTGTCTGTCTGTCTGTTTGTACCCACTAATCTCTGAAAGGGCTGGACCGATTTTGATGGGACTTTCACTGACAAACAGCTAATGTAACTAGAAATGGCTTAGGCTTCTTTTATTTTAGAAACGTATAAAATACAATTTTAAAATTAAGGGTAAACCTTTCTCTTGTAGCGAGTTCGATTCCCGGATGTATCAGATAATGATTTAAAAATCTATGAATGCAGTTTAAATTGTTTTTTAAATTAAAATAACGTCTTCTTTCAGCAAAATGTTCTGTCTGCAATATTTTAGGTACTTCCCCTACATGTGGCATAACCTTGGGACCTTGTGACTATTTTTTATAATGATATATTTATCTGTCTAGCTATCGTGGTTCATAAAATATAGTCTGATACAGACAGACAAACAGACGTAGTGAAGTCTTAGGAATAGTGCTAAGTTTTTATCCATTGGATACGGAACTCAAAAAATACAGAATTAAACATTTGCATGTCGTGTATGGCCTTATGTTTGTGTTTACTAAAGTTTACGGTAGCAATGTTATGCCATCTTTTAAATAAAGAAATAGCCAAGTGCGATTCGGACTTGCGCACGAATGGTTCTGTTCCCTATCCAATAGTTTTAGTCTCCTCTTCAACTGGATCCGGAACATTTTATTGTATTTTAATTATTTATCTATGATTTACTAGTTTTTTTTTATTTCTAAAGATATCAAAGTTTTTAACCAACTTCAAACCGGAGAAGATTTTCAATTCTCCTGTAAAGTTTTTAGGACCTTTTTTTCCAATTTTTCTTTTTTTCCTTTTTTTTCAAGTTTTGGTCAGTTTGCAATGGATTTTGATGATTATTTCGTCTTCGGATTTTGTGTGTTTGCGTGACAGGATATATGTCAAACGTGATCTAATATCAATTTTAGAATAATTTTGATACTTTTTGAAATATGAACAAAAACAAAAAAATCATTAGCTACGACGTCATGATGATGAATTCGGAGTTGATTGCAGTTTTGCAGCGTTTAAAACGTGTGGAATTTTTCAGTGACACTATTCTCAAAGCAATAGATTTTATCACAGCAAAGTCGGTAAAATACATCTTTGATATACTACGATAGTATGTTTGAGTGACAGTTCCATTTCCCATAGAAACGGAACGATACCGCATTCACGTTATAAATTTACCACATTGCTGATATTAAGTTCACTTATTCATGAAAAAGGTAAAATAAAGTGTGATATCAGAACCTCTGTGGAGTATTTGTTGGTGCTTCGGATCATTTCAGTAGTCCAGATTGGAATCCCGTCATGTACCGATGAGTTTCTAATTTAAATACATTTCCTAGTGATAGAATGTAAATCGTGAGAAAATCCGGATTCATATATATTTCAAATTGATTACTAGCTGACCCGGCGAATTTCGTACCGCCTAAAAGTGAATGAATTACTTTATAGCTGAACTAATTTAGGCTTTGATAAACGTAATTCAATAATACAAAATGAATATTAATATAGATAGATGTATAAAAGTATTTTATGATGAATAATGCATACAAAAACATATAGATATTTTAAAAAAAATCGAGACATAGACAATAGTTTAGATCATAGACTACTACTTTGGATATTTGCACTTTTTAACCTTTGTACTTATTTATCTTAAAAAAATCATAGACAGCATAAACAATCATTTACGCTTTCAACCTTTTTAATTGATTAAAAATACAGACAATGGTTTATCCACTATTTTTAAATAGTTTACACAAAATACATTTCAAAACGCATTCATAAATGACAATCATTACTTACAGTATTTGAAAGGGTGGATAACAAACGTTTGACGTGTACTAAATGTACTAAATTCCCAGATAGTTTACAATAATTGTACAAAAAATCTTAAATTTAACGAAATATTTAACTAATTTAACTTGTATTACTGGGAAAAGGATCACTGAGCATAGATGTTGCAGTAGAAACTGCAACGTTGGTTTTCAGTCAGCGTCTCAAGATAAGAGAAGTAGGGCTTTGCATCTTACATATAGGTACCTATAATTAAAATTAAAGACATTTAACAATATATGTTTAAAATATGTTATAATTATTAACAAAATAAAATATACTTAAAAGAAAAAAAAAACGTTTTAATAAAATAAATAAAAAAATAAACCCATAATTTAAATTAGCTATTAAAGAATTCTAGGATTAAATATAGAGATATAAGACTTTTAGTCCTGATCTTTGTTAGTGTAGTGACTTTATACATTTGTAAAACAAAATTATTCTGAGCTACTTCTAATTACATTAGCTGTCAGGGTTTCAAAGATTAGTAGATTCAAACAGCCAGATGGATAGACAGGCAAAAATTATAAAAAAATACTTTTTTAATGTATATAATATTTTAATATTAAATACAGAGACTGTATTTTTATTTAGTTATTTATAGATACACTTGTATTTTTTTATGAATTTGTCGGTTTTATTAACTTGCTTATTACAGCTTAAAATTGTTATATCTGCATTTGTTAAGCTCGTTGCCCTAATTATGTTTCTAATCCTCCGGCTTAACTAAGCCAGGGACTTAACTGGTCACGAGTTGTGATGAATATTTCTTGCGAAAATGGTTATTAGAACTTGGATTTAGATATTATTTGAATTAAGTCACAATGTTGTGTTCTTTTGTATACAAATATATAATTTTAAATTTAAAAATTAACAAAAAATGCGTCCTGTGCGAGTCGAACTTGCGCACGAAGGGTTCTGTACAGTTCATCCTGTTTTTAGTATTTGTTGTTATAGCGGCAACAGATATACATAATTTAAGCAAATTTCAACTGTATAGCTATCACAATTCTTTGTGAAAATGGCAAAAAATTACGTTTGTTGTATGGGAGCACCTTTATATAGGTATTTTTTTGGCGATACTGATCACTATAAGTGAATTGGTTAATATTAAAAAAAAATCACTAAATCATTCTAATAGATAAAACTTTGCAAACAATCTAATAATTAAAAATCTTATCACATACATATATCACAAAGAGTAGACAGAGGTATATGCACCCATGATTAGCCAACGATATTAGGTCTCTTGATATAATAGATAGCCATCGCCATATTGGGCATAAATTTCCCCGTGTTGGTCCGGGTTCCGTTGTAGAATAGGCCAACTGCCTTCCACCCAGGCAGCTCGTAAGAGGC
>DVZL01008925.1:0-10019 GCA_018236625.1 Lasaia peninsularis | reverse complement strand
CGGTTTCGCACATAAAAAAAATATTAAAACGAGTCGGTTAATATCTAGGTAATTAAATTTATGTGACACAGTTTTTATCAAACTATAATTGGACATAGTTTGGAAACTAGAACCAAGCAAGGAATAATCTTTGGAGATACTTAACTTAGTTTTACTTTTAAAAATGTGAAGAAGATAATAATTGGTAATCTATTTTAAATAAAAAAAGTCAACGGTCCACGAAGGGTTCCCTACCATTATAGAAACGACAAAAAAATCACGTTTGTTGTATAGCAACACCCTATTGTAGTAGGTATTCGATATTATCGCGGCAACAGAAATACGTCATCTATGAAAATTTCAATTGTCTAGCTGTTACGGTTCATGAGATACCGCCTGGTGATAGGCAGACAGACGGAGTCTTAGTAATAGGGTTCCGTTTTTTAACCCCTTTGTAACGGAACCCTAGAAAAATAACTTGGTTATGTATGAATTTTTTCTTCATACTTTAATATTACATTATTCAGACCGAAAATTGAATAATCAAAGCTACTTTTTGTAGGTTAATTCTAGTTTGCAAAACTATATCCAATCATATTTGAAGTCAGTAAGACATTGGCGTAAGTATGTTTATTCTTTTATTGTCCTTTTTTCAATGTGTCTTTAGCCTCTTAGTAACAGTCTTCTAAGGATGTTAAAGTATACTTCAAAACATCGTCATCTCGGGGAACCCTTATATCATAATCGCAAACATCATACTACAAAATATACAGGTGTTTATAATGATGTTTGTAGTTTAAGACGTTAAATAAAATCATTAATTGAAGTTTATATTAAAAAATTAGATTTAATTATTTATCAAATCTTGAATTCGCTTATCAATCAACATACATATCTTCGCGCCAAGTCCCTTGTGGGGTAGGGAGATTACAAGAACTTACCTAGCTTCTTCCGCATTCACTTTCTTGTTATACAAACACGCCAGTTTCGGACTCTTAACACCATCTTCGGATGACATACGAGCAATTTGGTCGTGGAATGTCAACTAAGGTCTTCCCGAGTACCTACAGACATTCACATTAGCATTGTACCTATATCTGTTTTGTCAATATTTCAATCAATTTTCTATTAAAATATCAATAAAATTACAATGTTACCTTACTTATTTTAAACTGCCATCATCCTTATAGGCGTCTGTAATATCCATTTAAGAAATTGGCCGGGTTTCGCCTGAGCGCGAAATCGTTTGTGTACAACTTCATTTCTACTGAGCTGATTGTGATGAAACACAAGTTTATCAAATAGAGAAAATCGGGTCAATATTTAGTTCAGTACTTTTTCTGTGATGCAAAAATGCGACAGCCCCTATCTCCCATTTTTTTTATAAATAACCTCAAAAATTTCCAAAACTGTTCATAAATATCCGTTTATATTTATTTATTGAAGCATAAGCCAAATGATCTTTTAGAATAAGTTTTGTTTCTAAGCAATTAATGTAAATAATTTCTAAGTAATAATAAGTGTATTTGCATTTAGTGTACGCGTATTTATTGTAAAATTAGCTACAAATAACATTGTGAATCAATAAAGGCTTATTTTACATTTTTTTTTTTTTTCATATTTTGTGTGATGAAAAATGTAAAAAGTTTTATCTGTGTAAACTACTAAAAATTGAATGCAAGTTCTTATCAGATGACATCGGGATCGAATATCTAGAGGATTTGACAAGGGTGCCAGTTTTTACAGAAACTGCCATGACTTCTGTAACCCAGACGGGAAACCAGGCCCAATCCTAGATTTGGTGGAATTCAAATACAAAAAAGAATACGGGTTTCCTAAAGGTGTTTTCCTTCAGCGCAAGTTTTTATATAGAGTATAGTAACTTTCAAGTTCTCTTACACCTAAAAAGGAAACCACAGTTCCAATACACAAATCCTGGTTTCCTTACGAAGATTTCCTCAACAGTAAGAAGACTCTGAAAATACTCTTAAATTAGAGGAACTCATTGGTCGGGTTTTAATCTGGACTACTGGGTTGGAAGTCTACGGCCTTCCATTCTACAGTAATCACAGCAGTCTTAAGCACTAAATCACCGAGGCTCTATCGTAAATTTAAATGCCTATAAAAATACATGCACAAAAATATTATGTTTTAATCAACTATTCTACATTTCATTTAAAAAGTTAGGTATGCAGCTAAATTTTTTACTCACTGTCTGAATATAAAGCTCTATAGTGCCCGTCATAAGCTATAAATTATGTAAACAAAAGAATTAAGGCTCGTCCCATGCATTTTTTTAAATTATTGAGATATTTGCAAACTAATCATTATATTTTTGTTTACTTATAATAGGGCAAATTTTGGTTCATATTAAATAGAACCAGAAAATTAGGGATATATTTATAACTATCTCTTCCCTCGTCTTTTTAGAATAGGAAATTTAATAAAAACAATTGTATGTTTGACTTATTATACTTATTATTCATATTTTTTGAGTCAAAAAGACATTTTCAAGTTTACAAGAAAGAATTTGGCAATAATTTTTAAAAATATCATATTTAAAAATTCATCGCCATTTATTTATATACAGGCTGATTCAAATATTACAAAACCTAGCACAATTTTCTTTTGTATTTCGTAAGGTTGTCGTGAAGATTTGTTGAAGTGTTTGAGATAAGATTTTAACATTTCCTTGTAAGAAAATCTGAAGAGCCTGATTTTTCTACTTCCTATATTGGAATTCCTAGTGACTGCGATTGTTAAGGGAGTGCTTCCAAAACGAGGAGATATGATAAAGGGTAATTTTTGCTTAAAATGCGCAAACTTGCGTCTTTTTGGGGTTAAATTGGACTAGACTAAGCCGACATCAGTCCAAGACATTAGACAGTAAAGTCTCCACTTCAGACTCAAGTTAGTTGCGGCTCTAGATGTCTTGTTCCCGAGTAATGTTAGCTAGGCTGCTGTATGAGGCATCACCCGTACTGTCATCTACATAGCAATCAACGTTACCAATGCGCAACATGTCATTGATATGCAGAATAAACAGTGTAGGTTACAGCACACAGCCTTGGGGAACACCATTTATTTATTACATAAGCCGACGAAGTCTTAATGCTTCGATCGGCCAGGAAGCTAGTAATCCAATTAATTTCTCGGGATCGCCATAAGGTGGCTTAGAAAGAAGCGCTTCGAGCCATACTCGATCAAAGGCCTTCGCTATGTCTAGCTAGCTAGCTGCCAACGCCTCTCGCTCTCGACTACCGCCACCCATCGATGTGAAAGATAGACTAGATCACCAACAGAGTGACCGCTACGGAAACCATATTGCCGACCGTTCAGGGGCTGATTATCTACTAAATATCGTAGCAATTGATAGTTAACTGTGGATTCCATAATTTTGTGGAACAATGAAGTTTAGGCTATAGGCCGAATGATAAAAGTAGCGCATGTTACAGTAGTATATTATTTTAAGTGGTAAATACCCGATTTTCTTTCAGAAAAACTTCTTTTACCCAATAATTTGGCTATTAACTATATCAAAAGAGGTAGCATTCTATGAAGATAATAAATAAGCAGATAAAATAGGCCCACTGCTACTGCAGTAACAGTAATTTATTTAATTTTACAATAACATAAACTATACTGTGGCCACTGAGGGTATGCACATTTGACATTTGATTGATATTTCTTTTAAGTAAAATAAATAACCTATGTCATTAATTTAAAATAATATACTAATATTTGATTTTCGCATAGTTAAAATTTAATTTTTGTACCGCGTAAACTATGTTACAATTTATTTTCTAAAAAAAAATATTAATTAACCTAATTAAATTTCTAGCATCTTTATTATCTCACACATAAAAACTATACCATATCGTCGATTACGTGAAAGAATGACAAACAAACACATTTACATTTAAGAGTGTGGATTTTTTGCACATCAATTCCAAAACTGGTTGTTGCCTACGGGTGACAATGTAATATAATTTTCAACAAGTAACGTATATCACTATTATAAAATATCAGTAGATACGCCAAGTGTTCTTCAATGACACTTTAAAAAAGGTAGTTGTCAAATGTCATAATTTGAAGTGTTTTTTTTTATTACTATAATAAGGATATAAAAACAAAGAACTCATTACAAACATTATGATATATAAATTTATCATTGATAATGTTTAATATGTGTAAAACAATAATTTATTGTTACACATGGCGCATTATGATTTTTTTGCTTTTTTTTAATAATGCTTTGTTAGTAATCTCAAACATTCCATGAACTGCCAAAAAGTGCATACTCCTAGTGACTGCTATGTAAAATATTTATCACACAAAATTATACATACATCATTAAAAACTTTCACTATAAAAATTGTATTCAAGATAAGTTGCACGTTAAAATTTCTCATAGCACTATACAATGTATTCAGTTGAGCTTCTCTAATTGGTCCATGAACCATGGCCGGCCGGTTGCACGTTTTGTGAGAATGTCACACCCCGTCTCCGTCACTAGGAGGGTTTGTTCAAACTTGAAAATGAAAAGATTTATTAAGAATTACATTAAAAAGTACCTTCACGCCTATTATCCCCAAAGGGGAAGGCAAAGGTGTAGTATATCCACGACTCGTAAATCCAGTATACTAGAACACCCACGATTAGCCAAGGTACTAGGGCCCTGATGTGATAGGTGGCAAGCTTATCGCCACTCCGTGAACATTCCAATACCGGGCAATGGTTAATGCTTACTCAGAAAAATCTGAAAAGCATTTTAAGATAGGTTGCCTGATCTGAGAATTGAACCCGAGACCCTCCGCGGCAAACGGTTTTTACAGGCGACAGCCGTACAGTTACTCTACAGAGGCGATTTAAGCTTGGGAAGCGAAGAATTACGTTAAACAAAATCATACTAATTATTTTTCAAAGTTTTTTTGCATGGAACAAGACAGCGAAAGCAAATGGGTCCTCGAGACAACTGTGGCCTATAGACACCATAGATTTTGTAGGTGCGTAGTTGCCCTGTCGTCGGGCTGTTAGACCATATGTGCAAGTTTACTGGCTACCCTATCCTGTGGAAGGGAGCACGACGATTTTGGCGGCAGGAATATGTAAGGCGGTGGATACTACATTTGGTTTATTCTACACAGGGAGCCTGGACCAACAACGGGAAATTCCCGCCAAAAACACAGTAGTATTGTACAACACGATTAAGCGAGACACACAATGACTAGACTCAATCAAGCAAGACACACAATTAGGTGTAAAGTTCCACTTTTGGGTCGAGAGCCTTAGGCTTTTCTATCAGAAAATCCATCTACTTGTTTCACTTATCCTATCAAAATCTTGTAACGTGCCCAAGATTCAGTCATAATGCCCCATTCTGATTGTACTAAGTATTTATTTTAATCCTATTATAAAAGGTGGTAATTTGTTACCTGCGCAGATCTTAAGCCATCTGCGGTGACTGCAGTCCAGTGGTCAGGCCATTGCTCGTCCCGCCAACCACCTTCATTAATCATTGGCTCTATTGTGAAACAATGGCCTGGCTTCATCACACCAACTGCTTTGTTCTCTGAGGAATACAGTATATCGTAAAAGTATTAAATTTTGAGCAAAAATAAGTTTTGAATTTTGCAAACTCCTGTCAAAATTAATAGTATAGTGTGACTCAATCAAAAAGGTGGTCCATATTAAATGTAAAATTAATAATTCATGCACTAAACATAATATGTATGTGTTGAGAGTAAATTGTGTATCAGGCCACCAAAATAGTAGTGTGTGTTTTGTGGGGCTCAATATATTTGGGGTTCGACTTTTGGTAAGAACAATCCATTTAAGATCCTTTAGTTTGTATGAGACTATACTACTGATTATGGCGGGAGTTTGCAAAATAAAAGCCTCCCCTCCCCCCCCCCTTTTTATAACGTGGTTTATTTTTTTTGGTTGATGATGACAGATAAAACTACCATCACAATTGTTAGAATAGAATAGAAAACATTTTATTTCACATAGACCTTACAAGCGATTCATGTGATGCATCTATATAATTCTAAAATTTAGCACCAGACCGAACACTCACTGAGAAGATGTGGCGAAAAATACTAAGCGGACTTGTCTTTTTTTCTTGTTTTCTAAATACAAAAATTTTATATTATACAACAATAAAGAAAATGGAGCAATTCATTCCAGGCATTTTTACCACCTACATATCCTGGAATATTTATAATAACATTTATTATACAATTTAGATAGGTAGCACCAAATATTTAACAAACAACATGTAAATAAGTTTAAGTCTTTTTGGAAGCATGACATAGCAGAACTAATGTGAATGTGAAAATAGCTTTTAATTAGAGCCTTAAGAAATGATTACTTACTTGCATAATGAGGAACATTGGGGGCAGTGTGGAAAAGTCTATGAATACCATGACCACAATATGAACGGACAACGCTGAAGCCATTTGCTTGAGCATGTTTCTGTATCACATTGCCAATCTCTCTATACTTTTCTCCCGGTTTGACAATCTCAATGGCTTTCTGTAAGCACTCATATGTAACCTGTACTAGTTTACGAGTTGATTCTGGTACATTGCCAACAAAAAACGTCTCATTTAAATCACCGTGAAAACCTCGATGATATACCGTTACATCTACATTACATACATCGCCATCCTGAAAATAAGTACAATAGTGATTATAATTATATTACTTAAATAAATAATACTTCACATGTTAGGACAACTGTTTTAGCAACTTTAATTTTGTTTGTTTAGAATCTTACTTTCACATTCTGAAATTTATTTACCAATAGAATTTTGAAGTTCATAAAACAGGCCTTAAAAACATTAAATTGGAGTGAGAACTTTAATCATATAAATGTCAAGTGTGTGTTGAATTTTCAGGCACCCTAATCACACAATTTTTTTTTTAAAGATTTCATCATTTTTATTGAACATAGTGTTTACATTCTCTTTATAACTTTTTTTTATTAGTAACACAAACCAAGAACTCTATCAGTCAGTTAATAAAAATAATATCTGTTATGTTAAGTATTTACTAGTCACTTACTCTCACTCACAGTAATTGATTTTATTTTCATCCAACAAAAAACAGAAGATCTCAATTTAATACAATATATATATTTGTTAAATATTCTGACTACTTCACATTTCTTTACAGAGTTCCTTATTATTATTCCTTATAGTTACTTAAAAATAACAAATCATTGGGGTATAAAAACTATTATCATTTTTAAATTTTATTTTAATGTATTTCTCATTTCTGTAAGAGTAGGTTATGATAAAAATAAGTAATACTTGTCCTTTCCTCAAAAGCACCAAATATAATATATTGTGAAAAGACAAGTGCTAATTCAAAATATGTATATATAAATCAAATTTATTGATCTTAGGAACAAATTCCTATAAAACAGGCATAATGGAATACAACACTGTTAAACACACTAAAACCGCAATCAACCCCACCGTTTGCAAGTCGTTTTTATGTTGTATCATTATGTCAAAAATTTCATTCCAACAACTGCCACTATCAAATTTTTTTATTATTATAAAAGTAATATCAAAATAGTAGCAAGTAAAGAAAGTAAAACTTTTTGTACCTGCAGTGGACGGAGATCTGGAATACCATGACAAATAACTTCATTAACTGATGTACAGCAGCTATTTGGGAAGTTGTGATAATTCAATGGACTAGGATAGCATTCCCGCTCAATACAAGCTTCATGCACTACTCTGTCTATTTCATCTGTAGTCACTCCCACATCACAAACTCTGCAAAACAAAAACTAATAATTACAACACTTGAATGAATGCATCCATATAATTAATCTTATTGATGCTAATAAATAAAATAGTAGTGTATGTAGGTATGTAATATTAATTAAAAAGCAACTTCATGTACCAAAACAGTATTTTTAGAATTTTAGTCTTTGTATACCGGCTAATTTCTGAAATGTCTGGGAATTTTGACAGGACTTTCACTGGCAGACAGCTAATTTAATAAGGAACAACTTGGGCTACTTTTATTATAGAAATGTATAAAATAATCAAATAAAAACGCAGAAAACATTACGGGCTCAGTTAGTTTATAATAAAATTTTAGTTATACAGCACATAAAGCATGCCGTCGCCATATTTTGCCTAAGTCCCAGGTTTGCTTACAATATTTTATCTTACCATAAGAGCACTCAGTAAGAAAAATTTAAAGGTACATGACGGGTTCGAACCCAGCAAACCGAAAATGGAAGTCCAAGTGTAACAAGTGGCCAACAAAGACTTTATAGGTACTTACATTAAATCTAATTTATACTAAAATATTTTTTTTTCAAAAACAATCGAATTAAACTCGAAATGCAACAATAACTGTGATAACAACTTACTTAGCAGCTTCATCTAACACTTCCCTGCCAAGTCGACAAGCAACACGCATTCCTTCAATTTCTTCATCGTCTAACACTTTAATCTGTCCAGAACCTTTAGCAGCGTTTTCTGAGGCCGGAAATCCAGTCGGATGATCAGCATAATCAGGACGGCCTATATGAGACGGCACAGTACGCTTAGGCCCCGGTGGATATGGTCTCAACTTGCCGGTAAAGTTATATGAAGGCCACGGATTATACTCCACGTTTGATCCATCTGTATTTTCACCCTCTACAACAAATTTACATTGAAGAACAAATTTAAAACTGATATCAACATAACCTTCAAACACTCACTCGCTAGCGAATGAATGATTTTGTGTGACTTCCACGATTTCTTGAAACAATCTTGATTGCAAAAAAACGATCCCTGGATACCGAGCTTTATACAAGTCGGGCATTGAAGCTGGGCTATTGATTTGCACCCGGGTGTTTCGCACATTCCTATAGCAGCCATTTTTTTAATTTCACACAGAGAAAAATTAGCAAATTTTTATTTCTGCTTTTGATTGACGTTTGTAATGTTGACAACCGACTGTAGTGACATTTCTCTTTTGATATTTGACAGTTATTTGATGATATTGAATTTGGCACGTAAACAAAGCCAACACTAAAAATTATGAGAAGTTTTATTTCATCAGAAAGCTCAGTAAAATCACCAATATTAAAAATACTTATATAACTCTCATATCGTTACTTTATACTTAAAAAAACGCTCGTAAGGCGAAGAAACAAAAAGAATAACGTCAACTAAGACCGTCATGACTACACTCTTCGTCAAAAAAAAACTTCTATTCATCGGTCATTCTTCTTGACCCATCTGTTCAGGAGCAATCAACAAACAGACAGACGATAACAAAGAATGCGCGTTTTGAAATTATCATGGTCGTAAAAGTGCGAACTTTTTTTTTCGTATAATGTGATTATATCTTATTTTTGATTTTTGATCGAAACGATCGTACAAACCTGATTTTTCATCAAATTTCAATTGTCTTTCTCGTTTTGACATTTCCAATTGCATCATTATGTTTGTTTTCATCCGCTCTTCAATAGGTATTTTAATAAAAAAACTTGTATTTATTTTGATATTTAGTTTGATTTAGAAAAAATAACCTAATAAATAAATTATATTATGAATATAATATGGGTAATAATAATTATTATCTACGACTTGTTGCTTCTGAATTTGTCCGTATGATACTAAAATTGTCTTTATGCGATAATCTTACACTAATTAATTATTGTACCCTTGCTGATTTCATCAGACGGGCGGTTTTTCTGTACACAATCACATTTGTACATGATACACAAGTCAGCACTTCGCATTAGTGGCTGCACCACACAATGGAAACCTAGTTTTTAGATTTCCCATTTCCAATGTTATAGCCTACTAGATTACCTACTAGATTTTCTGGTAATCAGCTAGTATATTCAGACAGTCTAGAATTTAGTAGATTGCTACCCCTGTGTTCTGGTTTAGGCGGCGGAGTAAACTCAGTTAAGTACTTATTACTTCCTCAGTTTTCACCACAGAGCACAGAATCACCGCCTCGCTCCCCGCTACTAGAGGCGGCAGTAATAATAATAGCCGTACCCACGCAAT
>DVZL01008924.1:0-10020 GCA_018236625.1 Lasaia peninsularis | reverse complement strand
TAAGTTTTTCTAATATTTTAGATATTGAGGGAAGGACGGAGATCGGCCTATAGTTGTTTACATCGTCTCTGGTCCCAGTTAAGTTAGTACTTAGTTCGCTAAGTTTCTTATATCAAATGCTTAGTCATGGCTTTCCGATCTGGTGATAAATTTATTAGGATTATACAGAGCCATTACAAGAACCAATCGGTTGTTTAAGTGATATATATTATATAAGTGTATATAGCATAATATGTTTAAGTAGGTATACATGTGTGCGGGTTTGCGTGCGTATGAGCGTTCGTGTATGCGTGCACTTGTGCGTTTGTGGGTGCGCGCGTATGTTTGTGAGTGGGTGCGTGCGTATGTGCGTTCGTGCGTGTGGGCGTATGTGCATGCGTGCGTATGGGCGTGTGTGCATCCGCACCTGCAGCCGCCGCAGGTGGCGAGCTCGGCGCGGTAAGGCCCGGCGCCGGGGGAGTATGGCACGTGCGCCTTGCTGCAGCTCTGCTCTATCTCCTCCGCAGTGTGCTTCGCCGGCATCACTGCACACAACAACCGAAACAATTGTAAAATCATTCATTCATTCATACAAAGTTTTGTTTTTTTAAAAATTCAAAGTATTCTTCCAAGTGTATTGATCATCAGATTTAATTTATGAAATAAAATTGAATATCGGCCAAGCCGGTAGGCCGACAATATTCAAACCATGTGAAGGATACAGTATATTGTAGTGAAGTGACTGATGCGACTAATTATATATTTATACAAAGAATTGTGATTTACCTGGCACCGTGTCTTCGGATGATAAATCACAGTCTAGATTTATGACCGCCGCCGTACCGGACGCAGACAGAACGCAGACATCTTCTCTGGAATATTGTATTTCTTATAGGTTGAGATATTTTCATCTTAGCACATTTCTCGTGCTTAAGGTAAATTTTCGTATTAAAAAAATCAAAATATTCGTTAACAAAAACAATATTTAAAGAAACGTTTAAAAAGAAACACCGAATTCATTTTAGGAATATGAATGCGGTGCTTCTTTTTAAACGCAGTTGTGTTCGGTTAGCCACAGTGTAAGTAATTATTAAGGCAGTTACGCGCTTGGTAATATAAATTAAATTAAACAGAATTAGAACCTGCACCTTTGTCTTTCGCTGACGATACTCTACTAGTAAAAAAAAAGATATTTTTTTATTTATTTTTTACAAAAGTATACTTTTTTTTACTTACACGAAATTAAAATTAAGTTAATGATGGTATACACACCAAACTAAACTCATACATTATCAACATATTTTTCACAAAGTTTTTTTAATGAATATGAATAATTTTAAAGTTTATGTCAGTTCATTTGTACTTAGGATGATGATAAAAAGCAATCCAAGCGCCACCAGTCAGGATCTAATCGCAGATCTCATCGGAGTATCTCTAGGGTAACTCCTTCAATTTTTTTTATAAATTCTTATTCGCATTAAAGTGCATTATCTATATGATTTTTTTTTGTAATTTGACTGCATTAAAACTATTAACTGAAGGCGGAATGATCTGCAAAAATTTGTCCGGACAGGTACCACCGATTTATTCCCCCCGTCGTAACGTCTGGGTTTAGCAGCGTAATCAGTTAAGAAGGTAGGCCGTCCGATGAGACCTTAAGTGGGCGCTACAAACATGTCAGGTGTGTACAGGTGGTAGGTCTCACCGCACGGCGGCCCGCTCGGTGTAGGCGAGCACGGCGGTGCAGCGGAGCGCGCGAGCGTGCGCCCGCAGCTCGGTGCGGAGCTCGGCCCACCACGCTGCCCGCGCTGCGCTCTCCCCCCCACCGTCCACAAGTTTTACCGAGCGGGCGCAAACTGTGCCACCTGAAATTATTATTATTAATAATTATTATTGATAATTATAATTATTATTTCGGTTTCAGTATTTGCATCAAAACAACTTTATCTCGAGTTAATGTCATAATTGTCAAGTTAGGCAAATTGAACTATAGAATATAGAGTTATAAATGCAGAATTTCTAAAACAAAACCACTCTTCCCGACTTAAACGCGTTCCATCATATATATATTGATTATCATATAAGATAATCGTATGGTACCGAATATAAGCCGCGGTCGCAACCAAGAATACTCTAAGTCATCTCTTCATTAACATCTAATGTATTTATTTTATTTAAAAACAAAGACACTTTTTCGATTTTCCCAAACTAAATTATTGATATGTATAAGAATTACCTATATGCACTATGAATCCAGGCGGGTACTCAGTCATCGTCAAAAATGGATACTCTAACATTTCCAAATTATTACTATTCATTGACGGACGTAGAATAGCCCCACCTCCTGTCGATGCGTTTAGTGAACTACCTAAAATAATAAACATAACGATATTTAAATCATTAATAGCAATAAATTAATACGTGTCGAACCCTCAGTCATCCACTGGAGGTTACACTATAACTATGATTGACATTAATCAAGTTTACAGACACATAGATTTTAATAATAAAATGTGTGTGGCGTTTATTTTTTTAATTTTTTATACAATTTCCCTTAACCTTGCACAGCCGTTCCTAGAAGCTTTATAACAATTAGAATTATACCAGCCAGCTTATAAACATAAACTATAACTACCATCCTAAGTAATAAAAATGGTGTTAATAACAAATAGCACGACGACTGCTTCTTAAGGCAGGGAACCAGTTGATGAAGGTCCACACAGGCTTAATGAGACACACTGAATTAAAACACATTTTGTGGTTAATCTAAAGCGTGTACAGTTCGTAATATTTACTCAGAATGTTTTTGTGGGTTTTATTGTAATAGTATGACTAAAGACTAACCTTTAGGTGTAATACTGAGATCTGAGTCCGAAGATCGCCTATGAATACCCATTGGAGTAGACGTCGAATTTACAGAGGCATTTTGAGCATTTACACTGGCAACTGGTTCCCGGCCGCCATACGATTCATGTCGTGCGTGTTTTGGCGACCCTTTATCCTTTTCCTTTTCACACTTATCTCGTTCTCTGTCGTTCCTGTCAACACCACACGCTGCATGCGAGTTAAAACACACGCTAACACCGTTAGTATCCAAAGCGTCTTCAACACCCTCAACGTCTAAACTTTCTATTCTATCGAGGTTGCTTTCTGATAAGGATGGTATGGTATCTAAATGTGCACCACTACGTATGGGATGAAAATGTTGTAACACTGGCTGATTAGTTAATTTGCATGAGTTGACTATATTAAGATCTGGGTCCTTGGACATTTTGAGCGACTCAGTTTCATCCGTGGAATGAATACTATCCTGTCTTAGTAATTTGCGTTCGTTTTTATTTATGCTTTTTGTGCGTATTATATTTGTATCTTCAATGTCTTTTTCCGAATTAGTTTCCTCAAGCTTTTTCAATTCTTTATTCACATCATCAAAAAACTTTTTGTTGTTTGACTTTATTGGGTCAGGACTCGTAGGTATCAGTAGCGATTGAACCTTATCTATAAGAATAGTCTCCATTGCTGTGTGAATTAAGCCTGTGGGTTTAATTTCCGGCTTCTCCTTCTTTAAAGATTTTCGGTCGTGATGATGATTTTCGTTTCCTGATGGACCACTTAAAGATGCTCGAGAGACGGGCTCTGATCCGATATACATTGATACATTTGAATGTTTTAATTCATCACTTTTATGTAATCTTTGGTTTAGACTAAGCCCATCTTTATCTAAGGACAACAAATCAGTATATGACAGAAAAGGAGATCCTAAAACAGTTTCACTGCCTTCCTTTGATCTAACGTCAGAACTAGAACTAAGTGCACTTATAGCTGGTTTTGGGATTACATGCTTTTTCTTAGGTAACAAGGAGTAATGTGATAAGCTCTTAATCATGCTGCTTTTCGAAATCTTCGAAAGCTCTCGCTTAATCCGTTTTGAGGAGCGATAAACAAAATTCTTTTTCTCTACGGGAGATGATGGTGCACTTAAACTTTTAGAAACTTTTTTGTGGGAAAATAAGCTATGGATATTAAAATGATGTTTTTTAGATACAGACGTATCATTATCCTTGGTGCCGGTTGCGGATGCTCCAGGTGTCTTTTGAATGTGTGAAGCCAAAGCGATATCTTCTTTTACAATTGCTTTAACATCATTTTCATCATTTTTTGGCACAACTTGACCTTTCCTACTGTCATCAGGACTTTTATCAAGTGATGCTGATTCAAGAACAGTTAACTTTTTCTCCATTTCAGCTATAAAACTCGGATCAACTTTGTGACACAAAACGGACTGTACTACGGAACTAGTAGTTTCTAGAGATTGTTCTGTATTATTTTTAACTTCAAAACTATCATCATCATCGTCATCATCTGTAGTTGAATATATTTCTGAGCTTTCAGCTGAGAGAGCTGATGAAACAGATCCATATAAAGCATTCTCAGGTAATTTAAGTAAATTATCAGTTCTAATGACAAGAGGACTTGATGGACATGATTCTGATATTTTTCGTACCGGCTCGGTTGTTTCACTGCTTCTTATATTTTCTAAAGAACCACAATGTATTTCTGGTACATTTTTTACTTCTGATTCATTCAAATTATCTTCACTCTCTTCGTGAGCGTTATTAATCGTAGGATCGGACTCACTCGCACGTCTTCTGATTGTTTCCGGGGAGTTTTCCGAATCTTGAGATTCAGAAATACAAGCTAAGCTTGTTTGGGCATGTATCACATACCTAGCTAGAATTGAAGCCATACCAATACCTTCTTCATCTTCATTTTCAGATTTTGCTATCTTCGGCATTTTTAAACGTTTCATTTTTTTAATCTCATTTTTTATATCAATTAACGATATTCGTGAGGTATCTGATGAAGTTGACTGTAATGATATTTGATCCTCTTGTTTTTGAGAGTTACTAGAAGATCTACGTTTTGGAAATCTTTTTGAAAACAGATTTGTTTTAAATTGTTTAATTTTTCTTAAAGGGCCAGTACTATCAATACTATCCGATCTATTGAGAAGTCTATTGAGATCAACTTGATCTTCAGATAAATGTTTTAGGCTTTTCTGTGATATATAATCATCTTGATATATAGAAAAATCTCCTGTGTACGTTTTTTGACTTTGTTGTTTTACAGATTCAAAACTTCGTTCATCTTCATCGACAGTATCTGGATCATCCAGCAACGGTGTTTTAGGGTTAAGAATACTAACGATTTTTTGTAATTCATCTTGATGAGTTTGAAGGTACTGATTCAAATCGCCAACACTTTCCTCGTCAGTCGCCAAAATGTCCAAGTATTTCTTAAGTTGTCTAGTGTTTAATAGTGATAGTCAATTACACAACAAGCCATGCAAAAAATATTTTCATGAGATTTTTGATTAAAATATATAGTTGAAACAACATATAGCACATCAAAAGCGTTGTTGTTAAAACCTAAGATGTACCTTTGATTTTAAATATTTAATATTATAAAGGAAAAATATTTGATTATCAACATATTCCATAGCTTTTAATGTTTAATGTCAGATACTATTATCAAATTCATCAGCTTTTGTCCTGCTATTACACGGAGCAGTCAAATAACTAAAAATCCAAAAATCCTAAATATTTTTTTGTTTAAGCATAATAAATCATACAGCGTCTTACTTTTTCTTGCCGGCAAAATGTTAAAACTCGTCGCTATAAACTTTTGACATGGACAGTGG
Source organism: Lasaia peninsularis (assembly GCA_018236625.1). Lineage (NCBI taxonomy): Eukaryota > Metazoa > Arthropoda > Insecta > Lepidoptera > Riodinidae > Lasaia > Lasaia peninsularis. Next base: position 4,340 of record DVZL01008924.1, on the reverse strand, counting down.
AATAGCCAACAAACTTGCTCACGTAAGATACTTAAAACACCAGCCTCAGGTTGGCAAAACACCATTGCCACTTCGTCTTAGCGACTTTCTAATGTCATATAACTAAACCGTGTAAGTCTTTTAGATGGTTAAAATGTTGCTTAGTTGAAGTTCTGCCTTTTTTAACGAAGTTAATAATTAACCATACACTGTGAACTCACTTAGATTTTTAACCATCACCGTACCTTTTCCTCTTGACTAAGGTACTAGGTATACACTAAGGTATTTACTTCATCTACCCAAACTCAATCATCTTAATGATAGTATTACTATGCTTACTGATACTATATTACTATAAAATTACTACTTACGTATATAAATATTAAATAGTAATTACATAACTAAGTGATTTAGACTGCTAAATTTTAGAAGGTGGAATAAGTACTTAGATCGTATCTTAAAGTAATGTATAATAACATCTGAAATTCATCGCAAAAAAATATTTACTTAGAATACTTATTTAAAAATTAGTCACTATACTCACTGTGATGTACATGTAGTAGGTATAGGATGACTAACAGGCAATGGAGTGATACTGACAGCAGTGCCTGTAAAAAAAGCATAGGGCAGTGATATAAGTTTTATTGGAAGTGTAATAAAAATATTTATTTATTTAATTATTTTTTTAATCTATTTTTTGGAGGCCTTAATACACTTAAGGTAATTATGTCGGCCTCATTGGGGAATTCTTATGAGTAAATATTCAGAAATACTTATGATATGGTCAACTATGTCCTTTAGCTCTTGCTGAAAGACATTGCTGAGCATATTAATTATTTATTGTACACAGATAAACATAACAAAAACAACCACTTAAAAATATCAGTAGTGGGAGATTTTTTTATATAAATTATAATCCATGCTCGCGATGATTGATTGAAAGTGAATCTGGGGTCAAAAATGGTAATATACTAAACCGGATGAAGCCTATTAAATCTTACATTAATGGTAGCGAAATTATATTTTTCCAGCAAATTTGCTTTGGAAAGACAGCTCCAATATTTAGCAGTGCGAATAATGAAATCACTTAAGCCTAGTTCGTGAAATCTCAGAGGGCCTAGTATTACAGTGATGAAAAGACGCTGGTCGAATCAAGCTATAAAGCTCCTGTTTCCATGCACCTTTTTTCAAGACTGAGTAACTTACTCATCTTGGCTATTGATACAAATCGAACCCTTCCATCATAAAAACCGTATGAGGTAATAAAGCATCTTGCATACAAATATTTTTTGCAACAGGGTAAACAAATTTACCAATGGCTCTTGCGACCACTCCTGCCTCCCCCTCCAAATCGAAGTCCTGCTGGTATCCCACCACGGCATTTGCACCCAATTCCGCCGCTTTTAAGCCCACCAAGCGTTGAACCTGAAAGTACTTATGCTTATTATTCATTATTTAGTTATACATAACAAGCGACCCACCACGGCTTCGCACGGGTATACTATAACTACATGTTACATACATAAAAACCTCCTTCTTGAATCACTCTATCTATTTAAGAAAGCCATATAAAAATCCGTTGCGTAGTTTTTAAGATTTAAACATACATAGGGATATAGGGACAGAGAAAGCGAACTTGTTTTATACTATATAGTGATAAATTAAAACAATTATTCAAATATTAAATATTGAATTAATAGGCAATATACATGTGATTTAGATATGGCCCAAAAAAATAAAGTGTATAGCTGTTGCTTGTAGAATACTGGCCGGTAAACAAATTTACACAAGAAGCCAGCCCAGCTTCGGGTTGTCAGCGAATCATTTAACTTTTTGGTGCTTGTAAGTAATGTATATATCTTAGAATCAGAAAATCTGTCGGCTTGATTGCCTATTAATACCAGCATAGAAGTTTGGAACTACCGCAAGGATAAACATACGTGGAATCCTCTATAATGATCCCACAACATTCGGTGAATATAAACATGTATTTCTTTATTAGTGTTAAAAAATATTAATATGCTATCTATTGTATTGGTCTTTGCGTATAAAAGATCATCTCGTCAGATCAGGTCGTCAGAATTCACTGCTTCGTTTATTTCTACCGCCATATTAATGATATTTGGCTCCAAAGCGATCTGATCTGGAGGATAGGATTGTCAGTAAACTTGCACATTTCGCTTAACACTGGCTGCAAGGCAATGTCGCACCAGTACATCTATGGTATCTATTGGTCACGCTATTCTCCCAAAAAATCGTGTGTATCTGCATGTGTGTGAGAAGTTGCAAGTGTATGTGTGTACTGACTTGATTACTAAGTTTAATAAAAGCCACTTGTCTCGCTTCATTGGACGCCCGCGGTGTCCTGATCTTATCTATCCACTGGTACTCCGGATCATCATTCACTATCAGCTCCTCAACAAACCCATGAATGGCTGTCGCTTTGTAACCCGGTGGGATCATCGGACCTTTGAATAAAGGCACTAATTTTTTATGTGTATAATAATGATAACTTATACTAACAAGGGCAGTATTAAGTTGTTATCCGGTAAATAATTTACAAGCTTTACAATATTTAATTCTTATCTGGGCAAGTTGCTACACTCGATCACCAGTGCTTTTGTTTTTATTTTATTTATTTCCCTGTGTTGGTTAGAATAGAATATCCGCCTTTCTACCAGATAGCTCGTAAGAGATGAGCATAGGTTATCAAGGTCATTGACGAGACCACTGGTGGTAGAGTGCTGTGCAACATCTCGCCTCCTACCCGGGCGAGATCCACCGCCGTAATGACAATGTCCAAAAAAGTTACCCAACCAAAATTAAATAGTTACTTTATAAGATATAACCTACTATAAAAATTAAAATATGAGAATATTAAATAATAATCCCACACCTACATTTATCTTAGGTAAAATGTAATCTTATACATATGTGTATTATATTTAATGCATAAAAAATCTTTGCCTATTATTATTACATTAATAAGCATTCCAGGTGGAACACAATAAGAGATTGATAGAAATTTGTAGAACTTACAATGGAAGAACTGAACCCCAACACTAGAAGTCTTGTACTTGTTAAAGTCCGAGAACAGTTCCACTTTGACGATGACATTCAGTTCTCCTCTAATGCCATGCATGGTGTCAAATACTGGGATCCAACCAGACATCACTGCACCTGAAAATACATATTTATTACGAATAATTGAATTATACTTGTATAAATTATTTGTATTTATATTCGGGTTCAATTCCCTATGGGACAGGAATTTGTGTGATGAAGATATGTCTGTATTTCCGAGTCTGGGCGTTTACTAAATCCACAATGATATTAATGTAAGTATATGTATATGCATGCTATGCAGTAATATTGTTGACTTAACACTATTTATATTACATATCATATCCAAACTCTACTGTTATTTTGGTGGCAGGACTATGTTAGGCAGTGATCCCTACGCAGGCAAGTTGCTACTCAGCACTCAACCACCAATGATTTTGTTGACCTGTGGTCAACTCTTCCGGAAGTTTTACCAAATAGGGACTATGTCTTACTTAGTTTGGCACCTCTGTCTTACACTTTCATGACATTATAAGTTTATGACATGCTATATTTTCAAAGATGGTAGCAGGTAAATTTAATTAAGCAACAGGCTCAACATCACAACCTCAGGTTGCTAACATATCATAACTACCTTTGGTTCCAATAGGTGACATGTATTTAACGTCAGAAAATTCATCTACTTGTCTGGTTTTCCATAAAATATATCCTACCTCCTGGTGTAGTAGTCCCATTGGGGTTATTTGCCTCTCTCGCCAGCAGCGGAGCCAGACTTATAACAACTTTCCCAATTGCATCGTTAGCAGAGTATGTGTCATGATCCATAAGTCTCAGCTGTAGCGGCTCATCTTGGAGCTCCGATTCATCCACCTGTTACAATTGACCGTTTTTTTTATATTTTACCTACATCTTTATGTTTTTTTAAAGTTTTGCAAATAAATAATATGATGTTAACTATTCGCTGATGCATTGAAGACTTCTATGAAATAAGGACCGTTTTTGTAGAATCTGTTTGGGACCTTATCTGATAGGGAATTTTTACACATCACACAACCTATCAGCATAACGATTGATCCTTTAGTTAGTTTAGTACCGCGAAGCTCGGGTTCGATTCCCGACGGGGACAGACATTTGTGTGATCAACATAGATGATTGTATTTCTGGGTGTTTATTAAATTTATATTCTTGTATCTATTTATCTATTTAAGTATTTCTATGTATTAACTACACTCGTGAGCAAAAAAATCGACTCAGGTGACACACCTGCAATCAAAAGTCACCGACAAAAAAACTAAGCG
>DVZL01008923.1:0-10020 GCA_018236625.1 Lasaia peninsularis | reverse complement strand
GAGTCGTGGATATACTAGCACACCTCTGCCTACCTCTTCGGGGATAATAGGCGTGAAGGTACTTTTTTTTACTAAGTTTAACAAATTTTAGTCAATTTAAAAAGAATACTTCGTAAAATCTTGTAAGTTTATAATCCAGACCAATTCCGATCCATTGGTAAAATTTTTAAGAATTATATAGACGCGTCATAAGAAGCGTTTGTAAGGTCTACATGAAATGAAATATTATCTATTCTATTCGTCAAGATAAATGTTTACTCTTTTTTTTATAGTATAAGACAGCGAACAGGCCCACGGGTCTCCCGGAACGGAAGACCCGGACCAACACGGAGAAAAATTTGCCATTCATTACAAATAATAGCGAGCAGCCAATATTTTCTACTAATACACTAAATGATTGTAATTGTCCGCATTCGCGTTCGCGTTAAGAATGCAGTATTTCATAGTTATCTGGTTATTAAATCACGCATAATCAAAAAATCAAATTCACAAAGTTTAGTTCAAGTTCAGACCAGTTCACGTCATATTTTAAAATGAAATTATTGTGTACTTATAATAATCACAATGATATGATATTATTCCCATGATTAAGTACTGCATTCTTACCGCAAACGTACCTACCAATAGTTGTGTTACATTATCCTAGAATTTATAATCAAAGATAGTCGTTTTGAGTCAAATATAATCAGATAAATATATTCTAATGCTAAGTATCCGTGACTCAGATCCGAGGGCGTTTTTATTGGTGTCGCCGCACCACAAGTACAAGAGACACTCAGTCTCTTGTATGTTCCAGATAATTATATTCTCTATTCTGATTATGAAAATATGTCTGTAATAAATATAGTAAGGAGAGATTAAGGCTACTTTTATTTAATTAAATTCAAACGTGAAATAAGTCGCGGGCAAAACTAGTTATTAAATATATTTTCCTATTTTCTTGTTGGCACTTAATGAAACTTTCACATATTCATATTTTAAATTTAAAAAAAAACACGTACTTTTTCATATATAAATTGTAATTGAAAATTATTTTTGAGATAGCCGACCGGTTTCGCAATTGTCTCTGCTCTGCTGTAAAATTATCGACTATTACAAAATACCTAATGTTAAATTATAACTACACACATACAAATATATCTTCACGCCATAGAGTGAAGATATGTTTGTATGTATGTATGTAAGAGACATATCTCTTGCAGGGAAGCCAAAGAGTATTGTCACGATCCCTACATACTCGAACTTGCCGACCTCCACATTCAATAATATGTGAAAAACGACTGTTTCAAAGACTATTGACACTAGCCTCGGATAGGTAGGTTGTTGCTATGACAACAAGTAATCGACGTCGATTTCATATCTGATGAAAATTACAAGCACGTATTTGACAGTTACTGTTTATACATATTACATATTCATAGTTCTTTTGTCATTTTAGAGATTTTGTGTTAGTCAGTCACTGACATACACATAGACACACACAGTGCACACTTGCTCTTTTTAAAGGAGACGATTAACTCGAGGTTTTATTATAAGATATTAGCTTTGTACCACACTATTCTTTTTAAATTATTTTTTAAAGTTCTTATGTCTGTTTTTGTATTCTGTACTATATAAACACATGTAATAAAAATCGTTACGCTTTTCTTGATTTAACAATCACAAATTTCTATATTTTTCATTGTTGGTGCTTGGTGAAATTTCAACATACTCATATTTAACCGATGGAAAAAACACGTCAGCTTTTTTACATATTACCTATAATTGATTTTTTTAATTAGCGGACCGGGTTCGCCTAGGTTAAGTATCTCGCAAATTAAGTTTTAGCCCTGATGACACTGTAAAAACTAAAGCGGTGGATTATTTAAAAATCATTTTCAATTATAAGTAATATTTGGAAAAGTACATAACTCACCCTGGGTAATATAAGGGATCAAATCAATTTTTTTATAAATTCAGATTTTGAATAATAAGTCATAAAATAATATTCTCTACTGGTTAGTGCTGACAGGAAGAGAACTCTAAAATTTCACAATCATAACTTAAATAATAAGCGATGTAGGAATTCAGAATCGTTAAGCGTAATTCACCAAAAAACTACTTTTTTGGATTGTGCCCTTATTATTAAGAGTGCGATACGTTTTTCCATCTATACAAATAAATAAAATTGGAGTATCTGTATGTAATATTAAAATAATCGCTTCTTACTAAGTACATATCACAAAACGAATTTTTTTAGATTCTTTGTTTGTCTGTCTCTCTGTCGGTTTGTACCCGCTAATCTCTCAAACGGCTGAACCAATTTTGACTGGACTTTCAATGTCGGACAGATAATAAGAAAGGCTTAGGCTACTTTTATTTTAGAAATATGCAAAATAATTTCATTAAATAAGAACGCGGATGAAGTCGCGGGCACAGCTAGTTTCAAATATAATAGGATTTTGTTCTTAACATCAAAAGATTTAAAAAAACCGCTATCAGTATGAGCACCAGGCGAGGACATATGGAGCGGCGGGGTCGTCGACCCCCGAAGGCTGCACTTCCGCGACCTAAGGCACGAATATATGTCCGCGTCTGACGCCAACCGACTTGAGATAAAAAGAGATAATGTTATACGCTGTTTTAGAACTTGTAATTTAAAATGCCCAGTGATGAATATTTTTTAGTTTTAACTATTACCAGATATTAACTGCTAATAGTAATAAATTTTAACTGAATATTAAAATGTAAAATAGAAACAAATCTTAATACTTTTAAACGAGCATTAATTCTTTTATGTTAATTTATTTATTTACTATATTATTTTTATTTAATTATTTTATATATTATACTGAAATACAAGTAGCCTAATTCGTTCCGTATTGCATCAGTTGTCTGCCAGCGAAACTCCCGTCAAAATCGGTCCAGCAATTTCAGAGATTAGCGACTTCAAACAGATATACCATATACACACTTCAATTTTATTTATTTGTATAAATTTATTTATACCGGCGATCTCGGAAACGGCTTTAATGATATCGCTGAAATTTAGCATTTTTAAGGGTGAAAAATGTTTCTAAATTATAAGTATAGGTCATATGAAACTGCAAAAATTGACATCTGTACAACTCTGTCGGTAGCACTTGGTGTAAAATAGTACCGACGCCGGTTTCGTAGACTTAGGTACCGTCAGACGGCCATTTTTTTAAGTAAATTAAAAAGGTATTATTGTATGTTTATTTTAACAATTTAGGAAAACTTACAGCTATTTAAATAAATCTTATAAACAATAATAAAATTATGCCAAATACAAGATGGTCAAATATTTTCTCGGTTTATTTGGATAATTATCTTGAAAATAAAATAAAAAAATTCATTTCGTAATACATTTTTGAAAAGAAAACATGCATCTTCACGCATATCATCCTTGAAGCAGTAGGCAGAAGTGTGCTAGTATAGCCACGACTCGTAAGTCCAGTAGATATACTAGAATACCCACGATTATCCAAGGTACTAGGGACCCTGATGTGATAGGTGGCAGGCCTATCGCTACTTCGGGCAGATTCCAACATCGGGTAATGTAATGCTTACTGAGAAAAATCTGTAAAACATTTAAGAAATATTGCCCGACCTGGGAGTTGAACTCTGGACCTACGCGGCTAACGGCTTTAACAGGCAACACCACCGTTACACCACAGAGGCGTTTACATTTTCGAAATTCGTCAAATCAACATACTTCACCCTTGCTACCTCCATTAGCTTACATATACAGATTATTCAACTACCCAGTTTAAGATGACCTATACGTTCAAAGATCCTCGTAAGTTGTGGGTTTCAACTTATGATGTTGGTTTTATCATTTATAGTAAGAGTTATTATGGTTGTAATTTCTGAACTACAAAACTTGCAAATCGGAAAAAAAGCGGAACAATCTGTTAACTATGTTCTATCCAACACAAAAACAATAAATTAAATCAGTTTGCGTGTTCGTGAATTATAAAAAAGTTTGACTTATGGCTATACCTTTCTACGAAATCCTTAAGTAAACGGGACAAAAAGTAGCCTATAATCAACCTCGCAACATACCGAGTATCTGCTTGTCAAATTTTGTCACGGTTAGCGTCCGTAGCGACAAACAGTCAGACAGACAAACGAAAATTCTAAAAAAGTAGAAATAAACGTGACTCCTAATAAGAGGCCTATTATAGGTCTATAATAGACAACATACGAGTATATGTTGTAAGTGCGTCGCTGTCTCGTGGTCGCGTGGTGGAGTTAGACCTGATTTGCAAGTCTATCGGCTACCTTACCCTCCAGATCGGAACACGACAATACCATTATGGCGGCAGGAATAGGTAATTTGGTGGATCTCTACCCAAACGAGTTGCTGCTCAGTAATTTACCACCAGCAAAGTTTTAAGTGTATAGAGAGCTTTTATAACTCAATCAATCTCTATTATAATCAAACGTAATAGGTGTCTTTGACGCACGAGGTCCCGGATTCAATTCCTGGGTAGGGCAGTTTGTTATAAAAGTTTTTTCATTTTATCAAAAAAAATAAACCATCACCTAAAATTAGATTTATGTCTGATATGAAGACGGAATTGCCACCTGTCACACCATGCGACTAAATATCGTCGGCTAATCGTGGGTGCATAATATGTACCTCTGCCTACTTCTATAGGGATATGAAGGTAACGATATTATTTTTTTTAATTTTAAAAGTCTAATATCAACTAAACTATATTTACATTTTTATCTATAATATGTAGTTATTAAATTTTAAAATATATTACAAAAATATGCTAATACTTCTGTGATCAAGACACTAAAATTAGCCTTATCTGTTCGTAGGTTTGCTTGTTTTATTCTGCGTCATAGGCAACAGCGTCTTCTTTAATTGAAGGATTGAATTTATAACCGGCTAAGTCCGAGTTGGATTCGCGCACAATTGGTTCCGTTCCATTATCTGTGAAAACGGCAAAAAATCACGTTCACTGTATGAGAGCCCCGTTTAGATATTGATTCGAGTATATCTTCGATTAAAAGGAATTATATGGAATACTAGCTTTCAGCCCGCGGCTTTTCTCGCGTGAATTATTTTAATAACAATATAGGTATAACACTCAAAGAGCAGATTTTTTTGGACTTATAATACTTATTGCGTATTGCACGTTTTCCCCTTGTTGGTCCGGGTTCCGTTGTTGAATAGGCCAACTGCCTTCCACCGAGGCAGCTCGTAAGAGGCAAGCACAGGATCTATTGTCACCAACAGCGTGACATTGACTAGGTGGTAGAGTCTTCCAAACGACTTGCCTGGATTGGTACCACCGCCTTACCTATCCCTGCCACTTATGCGAACGAGACCAATAGCGGCAGTGCTCGCCATTATTATTTTCTAGTTTGGAGGGTAGGGTAGCCGGTAAACTTACTCCTGCAAGAGGCTTACCATCCCAGCCTCAGGTTGGCAACACACCATTTCCACCTTTGGTGTCTATAGGCGACGTGTATTTCTTACCATCAAGAAACCCGTCTGCTTGTTTGCCTTCCATTATCATAAAAAAACATACCCTCTTTTTAATTTAGTTGGTTAAAAACTAGTCTATGTGTTATTCTTATGTGCAAGCTATCTTATTGGAAAACTTCATCGATATCCGTCCAGTAGTTTTGTCGTGGAAGGGTAACGTACATCCATCCATAGTTACAAACTTTCGCGATTATAATATTAGTCGGATGTACTTCGTAAACTACAGTTTTACAAGCTTACAATAAGACGAGTGATCATTGGTTGAGCGAAATCGCAGGCAAAACTAGTAAGGTCATAATTGCCAATTAAGGACATAAGGATTTCCGCCACTTTGATATATCCTTGGATCAAGGTCAAAAGAGTAATTTAATATTCCGGTAATTTTATCGCTTTCCTTTTCCATAATATGTTAGTATATATATTAAGCCTTCACATACACCATCGTAAATATGCTGTCTGTCCATATTTCTAACTTCAGAACCGACGTCGGCTTCGTCCAACCCAAATCGTTTCCCAAATCTGTAACATGAAGGAAAAATGCAATTTTGAATGTTTTTCAACCAACGTATTCGGTGGTCTAACAGTTAGCGCTTCGATATTTCATTCCTATAGTCAAGGTCTGAGCCTCGACATGTATCAATGATTTTTTATCCCGTGTCAGTCAGGGTCCTCTGTATAGAATAGACCATCTACCACCCTACCAGGCAACTCGTAAGAGGCGAGCATAGGTTAACTAGGTCATTTCTAACAAGATCTCTTAAGGTAGAGTGCTGTGCAACAACTCACCCGGGTAGGGATCCACCACCCTACCTATTCCTGCCGCCATAACGACCCTGTCGTGTTTTGGTTCGGAGGGTAGAGTAGCCGGTAGATTTGCACATCAGATCTAAGATCCCGGCCATAAGACAGTGACGCACCTACAACATCTATGGCGTCTATAGGCCGCGGTTGTCTCTTACTTGTCATCAGGAAAGCCGTGTGTTTGTTCGCTATATATCATGGATGCTCTTATAATGAAGAAAAATTTGCTGAGAAAATCCGGATTCGTGTATTTGAATTCCTCATTTAGGATTGAACCTGGTGTGCCTTTTGGGTTAAAGACGTCATACTGCAGTCGCTCTGTATAAAAACTGGTGCCCTTGTCAAATGGCCTAGATTAGGTAGCCGACCTTGGGGTCATCATCTGATATAGAAGTGACATAGGACTAAGACGTAGAATTTTAATAAGATACGATCAATCTGGTAATTTCAAAGTCCTGAAATGACTCAGCCTATTTGCAATAATATTGAAGCTCATCATTGCCGTGTTGTGGATAGAAAAACTTACTAAACCCATTGCGTACTGGATCCAAGACTACCACCAGTGGCCTTATTAATAATGCTTCATCTAAGACGACAATTTCTGATGATCTTGTTTAATTCCCTATGGACATAGTATGATTAGTATGTATACCTGTTATGTTTTTTCATTTATAAATAAAAACCCGGTGTTGGTCCGGGTTCCGTTGTAAAATAGACCAACTGCCTTCCAAATAGATAGCTCGTAAGAGGCGAGCACAAGGTGTATTATCACCAACACCGTGACGTTGACTAGGTGGTATAGTCTTGCAATGACTCGCCAGGATTGGTACAACCGCCTTACCTATTCCTGCCACAATAACGGCAGTGCTCGCCATTGTCGTGTTCTGGTTTGAGGGGTAAGGTATCCGGTAAATTTACTCACTCAAGAGGCTTACCATCCCAGCCTCAGGTTGGCAATGCACCATTTCCAACTTTGGTGTCTATAGGCGACGTGTATTTCTCACCATCAGGAAATCCGTCTGCTTGTTTGCCTTCCAATATCGTAAAAAAAACATTCCGTACCTAAATAAGCCTACCGGATGAATGAATGAATAAATGAAAACTTTATTGCACACCAATATACACCCATTTTGAAGGACATCTAATTATTACTATAATATACAACCTTATATTTATTTTTTATTATATTACCCTATAAATTATAATTTTTGTTTACAGGAACGGCTGTTAATGGATCTACTTCGGTAATGGTAAATATTTTGATTATTACTTTAACTTAAAATTAAGAAAAAATGCTGCGTAATTTAGGGTAAACCTTTGAGAACGGACTATTAGTGTAGAGTCAGAACCTTCAGTAACCGTACTCTTTAATAGAAATCTCTCCGAACCAATGCATAACATATATTTAGGTCGCAAGATTACTCAACTGCAATAATTAAAACTAAAAAAACTTTGATAGTTATGAAGCTTATTGTTATTTAAAAGTCATCGATAAGACAAATTATTCTCCACTTTATTCAAACAATAGACGTTTTGTGTGATAGTAACATCCATTTATCCATTTCTGCACGATTCAACCCCAAACGCGGTGAATCAAGGCCGACGTACATTATAAAGAAAGCAGGGCCCAGCACACTGCCTTGAGACACTCCAAAAAACAAACAAACAAAAATCAAAACTTGCTCGCTTATCAATTATTCGCCAGCCGGTTTTCTTGTATGTAGAATTTATAGAGTATTCAATAATGAATCTTATTTAGGACAGATAGCGCTTGAAATCGCGTGGGAGGCGAGAATAGCCTTGACGGTAAGACAAAAGTGGGGTATGGGTAAGTACGTTGTTGCTACGCGCACTTAGCTCTCGCCGAGTTTGACTCGTGCACATTAGCCGACTATGGTAAAAGCAGGTTATGTATTTACCTGAGAGTGTTTTTACGAATTTTATTATACAAACTACGACCGAGGATATGCCTGCGGAAAAATCACTTTCGATAAAACAGGGCTTACATTAAAATGTGTGTAAAAAAGTGCCAATCAATACTGATTGAAAAAATAGTTTATATAAATGGCATACAAATAGTTTTACTTATATATAAATATCAAATTCACTATTGAATTGTTGACTTTATAGTATGTTTACGTATGTGTAGGTACATTTTATTTAATTTATTACATTTTTAAACCTCAGTGGACTAGTGGTACGCGCTTAGGACATCCATTTCGGCGGTACAGGTTTAAACTCCGCCATAGCATCTACCATTTCATTTTTCGAACTTAAGTAGGTACTTTTTAAACATAGAGAGGAAGCCCGAGATTAGTGCACGTTATGGCTTCGGCCTTGCCACCTGCCACATCATAGGAACTAATAACGTAGGCTAAGTGTGGGTGCAAAATCGGTCTAGCCGTTTCAGAGATAAGAGGTTGCAAACAGAAGTCCGTCTGTTTGTACCCTGTCATTTTGATATATGTAAGGTACAGTTTGGCGAAACTAAAATGAACCACAATTGAATTTTATATATATACTAGCTGTGGTCGCGATTTGTCTGTGTTTTTATTTAATTAATTTATTTTATACATTTATAAAATAAAATTCTAAAATAAAAGAAGTCGAAGCCGTTCCTTATTACATTAGCTGTCTACAGTGAAAATCCCTATAAAATCAGACCAGCCTTTTCAGAGATGAACGGGTATAGACATACAGACAAACAAAAATTCAAAAAAATACAATATGGGTATATTTAAGTACCTTGTAAACATAAATATGCATTTAGTAAAAAGAGCTTATTTTGATGTTACATCCAGACACTCCAATTTTATTTATTTGTATAAACATTTTGTTCATATATTTGATGTGATGTTTTAGAATAGGTATGTCGTTAACATTTTTTGTTTATGACAATTTTTCGAAAGTGTATATTGCTCAAACAAATCCCAAAAATACTAATTTATCACCTTCTAAGCTGTATATTTTTTTTTCAAAGGACAGAAGTGCATACTTATGCACCCACGTTCACCCGCCCGTTCACGAAATTAGGTCCCATGATGTGAATGTGTGGTATTAAATAAACGGAAAAAAATCATAAAAATAAGTTGCCCTACCCGGGAATCGAACTCGGGATCTCGTGCAGTCAAAGTCCGCTCGACCACAGAGGTTTTTTTTTCTCAAAGTACATTTAAGTATTTAGATACACAGCTCTTAAACGATTTTACTAATTTTATACATACAGAAGCCTTCAGACCGTTCTACGGCCTAAACAGGTTATACGATTATAATAACTTGATATTAGATTTTTAACACTCAAAAAAGTGTAAAGTTATAGGTGATCAAATGAGTTCTATATTTTGGTTATAAATGTTTAATATTACCTATATCAAATTGTTTATATGTATGTTTAAGTATAGAAAACAGTTTAACTTGTTTTTAATAACCATCAAAAAAATAAAAATTTAACTATTTACATAGTTGCAAAGTTACAACAAATTTTTTTTCTCTTTTACAACGTCACTGGACTAGAAAAGAATGAAATGAAAATTTAATTTATTTTCGGAATATGTATGTTGGATACTTAGTTGTAAAAAAATATTGATGTGCAAATATTGTAATAAATTATTAATACTTATTACTAATAATTATTTTGAAATGAAATTTATTTGCCGAATATGTTGGTTAAAAGTTGTTACAAAATAAAAAAATTTAATTATACCAACATATTT
>DVZL01008922.1:0-10021 GCA_018236625.1 Lasaia peninsularis | reverse complement strand
CAGTGGTCATGTTGGTAGTAACCCAGTTAACCTATGCTCGCCTCTTTCGAGCTGCCTGGTAGGAAGACAGTTGGTCTATCCTACAAAGAAAACCCGGACCAACACGGGGAAACTGCAAATAACCGACATCAATTTCATTATAAGTTATTCAGTTTATACGAAAAGCGTAACGTAATCTATCACGTCATGGGACCTGATATCGTCGGCTAATCATGGGTGCATAATATGTACCCCGTTTCCGTTGCCTATCGTTTCTGGGATACTATTTATTTTATCGAAATAATTTTCTTTTCAATTTAATATTTCAATATGGTTAAACGAACTTAAAAATAATCATCCAAATCCATTTAGAATTTAATTGCATCCTCCTTTTTTAAGGCGGTTAAAAGTACATAACGATAGATGACGGTACAAAAATTAACGAGTCATACCATGTAAGCCAATGATGCACGTAAGACAATAATCTTTGACAGTGTCATCAGCCAGGAGGGTCGCTGGTAACCGATGTAGATCTTCACCCAAGATAGACATGCCAGCAGTGAAGGAAGCTTCTAATTCGGCTGTTATTCTTTCTTCGATATCTTTCGAATAGTCCGACCTAAGAATAATACGTATAAATAGAGGGAGTGGATTTTGACGCACGAGCTCCTAGGTTCGATTCCCGGGGGCAACTTGTTGTTATAAGTTTTTTCAGTTTACCTAAATAGCTTAAAGATTGCTGATATGGCAACGGACTAACAACCTGTCGATCATAGGACTTAAAGCTTTTTTGTTTGAATTTTGAATTTGTTTTTTTTATTAATGTTTATCAAGTTTATGTTAAGGAATGTGTAAAATATCCTTATTAATGACTATGTTTTTTTAACTAGCTGTGCCCGTGACTTCGTCCGCGTTTTTATTTAATTATTTGATTTTATACAATTCTAAAATAAAGTCTAAAGCGGTCCAGCCATTTAAAAACAGATAAAAATTAAAAAATATATTATTTTGGTATATATGTACCTTGTTAACATACATATGCATTTAGTAAACCTTGACTAACCGTGGGTGTTCTAGTATATCTACTGGACATACGAGTCGTGCATATACTAGCACACCTCTGCCGATCTGTCGGGGATAATAGGCGTGAATGTACTTTTTTGCATCTAGTAAAAAGCGGTTATTTTAATATTGCGGTTGCTACTTCAATTTTATTTATTCGTATAGATAATTCAATCTGCTTGGATTACTGCTACCTGGCTGTACGGCTAGGTACCTGATGTGTAAGTGCAGATGCGCCAACGTCCTCAGGGCTGCGACAGTAACGTCCCGCATGAGCGCCCGCACCCGCACGTACCCCGCGTGCGGGCCCACAGCGTGCGTGATCACGTGTACCAACACACGCACGCCGGTGCACGCACGCAACACCGCTCGCCCTCCACTCCCCCCACTTATCTCCCCCCACCAGCGCTCTTCACATCGCTCCAAATCCTAGAGTCAGAATTGCCTTATAAAACACGCATGTTTAATACAAGTAGAGGTGGTCATTATTACAACAGATAATATAACGCATTATTCTTGTACAACCGACAACAAAATTATTGAACTCTTACTAGTCTTGTTATTGTTGTTGACTGTTGTTACGAATAAGAGTAAGAGAGGTAGTAAAAAAAAGCTTCTCGCTTCTCTGACTACGATTTTATACCTTTTGCCAACAAACACCTAATAACATAATAACAGTTTATGACAACAGTTATTGAAAAATAGCACAACAGTATAATTCACAATTGGTATATAGCCGTTATTGCCACCTCTAATTACATATAACTTAGTATAAAAATTAAATTTAGTATAAATTGGAAAAACTCATTGGCACATGTCTGGGTCCGAACCTGAACAACCAGACTGGAAATCTGAAGCGCGAACCACTAGATCTTGTTTTTGGTACACTTACTATAAAAATAGTACAGATGTTTTACCGAGTTTGGGAACAACGCGAGCGTCGCCAACAGTCCCCTGAGCGGGAGAGCGTTAAGCAAAGCCAGCAGATCCCGTTCTCTTAGTCTCCCCCTGCCGACACCACCACCTTCTCCCCGGGCATCCAACTCTTCCCAAGCATCGTTATCACCAGCTTCCACTTCTGTAACAAATAATTTTCGTTTTTGTTTGTACACGCGCTAATACGATATAAGTATTAAAACTGTAAATGTTTATTTGTTGCCTGTAATAAAATATTTCGAACTGACCCAAAGGAAGGAGCAGAAAAGTACTAGAGCAACCGGACATTTATATGGGACCACTTCTAAAATATGGCCTATTTAACATAAAAAGAATCATCGAAATCCTTTGGGAATTGACGGAGTAATGGTGTGATAAACACAGAGACGAATTGAGAATCTCCTCCATTTTGAAGTTGTTTATAGTAGTATATATTCGTTGGACCGTGATAGTCTTTAACCAGATGTGCCATTCGTCAACCTACCTTCGGTACATTCAACGGCGGCATCAATAGCGGGCTGCACCAGCAGCAGGTCGAGCAGGGCGACGAGCCGCGCCGCCGAGGGCATGTCCCCAACGCGCATGCGCACCACACGCCCCGCCCACCGCACCGACCTAGACTGTCTGTAACCAAACATTCTATACATAAATTTATAAGTTCTTGTTTTAAAATAAAATAAAATGTTTTTTTCCCACGGAGATGGGAGGTTTAAAATTAATAAAATATTGACGTTTATTCAATCACAATTAAATACTTAATTTTTAATTTACGAATTTACTTACATGAGTTATGTACGTATATTATTTAATCATAGAAATTGTATCAAAGTATAAGTTAATGAAATTAAAAATTAATTAACCAGATGCTGGTAACTGTAGAAAGTGTGAGTCAGACTCGCGCGCGAAGGATTCCGAACCATTATTTATCAAAATGGCAAAAAAATCAAGTTGCACCCTTTTTATATTTATTTTATTTTATTTTTTGCTAGTATTTGTTGTTATAGCGTAATAAGAAATATATTAATTATCTATGAAAATCTCAACTATATAACTTTCACAATTGATGAGATACAGCCTTGTGACTGACAGACAGACGAACAGCGGAGTCTTTGTAATAATCCGTTTTTATTCTTCTGCATCTTCATTTCATTCAAAACCAGTAAAGTGGAAATCATGCCTGAATAATTGATGCAGCAAAAACAGCAATTGTCGCAAGTCTCTCTCGTCCAATAAAGCGTTAGACAGCGCAACCGCCCAGCGCTGCAGCGCTTGAGCGTACACACTGGTTGATGCATCAGTGAACCTTAAAGCTTGAAATATGAGTGCCAGTGATTCGCGAATATCTCCCTTGTTTCCTCGTACTGTCTCTGCTATAAATTCTTCTATCTGAAAGTTAACATTTTATCGTCTCTGTGGTGTCACGGTACGGCTATTGCCTGTTGACAGTTATCCGCGTAGAGTCCTGGATTCAATTTCTTAATTTTTTTTCAGATTATTCTGACTAAGTATTACATTACCCGAAATTGGAATATGTCCGAAGCGGCGATAGGCTTGCCACTTATCACATTATGGGCCCTTGGCTAATCGTGCGTGATCTAATATATCTGTTGGACTTACGAGTCATGGATATACTAACACACCTCTGCCTACTTTTTCGGGGATAATAGGCGTGAAGATACTTTTTTTTTACTTTACATTTTACGATTGATTATTTATGAAATTGGATATGCTAGTATTATAAATAAAAAATATCGTCAAGTTCATATCCTTGAATGGACTAGGCAGGTACATATGCACCGGCGATTATCCGATGATATTTGCCATCTGCCAGATGGCAAATCCATCATCATATTGGGCACAACTCCAATCTCAGGCAACATTTTCTTTTGCAAGTAAATTCTAAAAATATAAGAACAAGTTACCCAGGAATGTCAAAATTTGATACCAACTCAACTCTATGATAGAGGAGATATATCCCATATTATGATGGTAAAAGATGTTTGTATACCTAAATTTTTTTATAATAACCGGAAATAAATTATTTTTATTTTTAGTTCATTATCAGTGAATTCAAAATTATTATTTAGTTTCCCTCAATGCATTGTGCTTTCTAATTAGTCTGGTGATTAGCTTACATCGCTGATGTCACCGAAAATCGGTGAGCCTTCGGGTTCATAGACGAGGGCAAGTATTTGTGTGATGAACATACCTATTTGTATTTCTCATTCTGGGCGTTCATAAAAGTTGTTCTAGTGTCTATTTAAGTGTTACTGTACATTGGTATCATTAAGTAACACCCATAATACAATAATACAATTGCTTATTAAAATAAATAAATAAAACCTTTATTGCCATAAAAAAGCACAAAGTAAATCACTAAAAAATTTAAGACAAAAATAATAAAATAAATTATTAACATTAAAAAAAATATATAAGTTTAGATAAATTTGTTCCAAAAATATTTATTTACTGTGTGATGTTACAATTGTTTTAGCAACATATTGCATCACAGTGCCATAGTTGTCATTAAAGATATTATAACTACTAACCTGATAGTGTGCGAGCAATGCTGCATGTTGGTGATGGCAATAGGATTCCTGTACCTCTCTTAATAAGGCTTCCAATCGCATGCGAGCTACAGGTAATTTGTCCTTTTGTAACTCAGCATGATCAAAAGCTGCTCTAAATTCTACATTGGCTCCACAAGGGCACTTCTCTGATACCTTAATGGTTTTTCTCTCAACTTTCCACAATGTTGACCTAAATTTTTCTTCATCTATGTAACCATTGCTTATATGTTTTCTCTCCCTTTCAACAGCTGCTAAAGATGACCTGTAGTACAGATATAAAATGACTCTCAAGTTGGCAACTCAAACTATGCACCTCTGCCTGCCATTCTGGATGTGTGCATGAGGTTTTCTTTTGTGATGTACACAGATATCTGTATTTCTCTTACTACATATTTCTTCAATAGTATTGTTCATTACAGAAGCTATACTAATATTTTGCCTTCTTTGGACGTAATAATGGTATAACCTCTCTGGATATATTACACAATTAGTTGAGTAATATATCCAGAGAGTTTTATCCATACTTTTTCTCTATTTGAAGAGGGTATGTGCTATTACTTAAAATCTATTGTTGTACATTACTTTGACAAATGTTGAGTTAAATTAAATTACATTATGTGCATCACATTGTACAAAAATTAGGCTTAAGTAAGACTTAATTATAGAGTGATTACTAAATAAAAGCTTTTGATAACTTTATTGGTACTGTTAACAAATACACTATACATAGCCTTTGAGTCTGTATGTTGCAATTGTCTCTAATTATGACAAAAATTATCTTATTAGTCACTAGATATACTCTTGTATATTTCGCTAACATATTCATATTTATTACTTTCTTGGAAAATGATAACAATGAATTCCTATACCTACTTGGAATATGCTTTGAAGATCAAGATTTCTAATCATCTCTTAGAATTAAAGAATACTATCTGAATAACACTATTTATTCTTTCATTATTCTATGTAAAAAACTTTAGAAAACAAATACATACTTAAATGTAGTTAATAAATCCACAAGAGGGTGTTCTGCACCACTTCTAGGACCAAGCTCTACAATAGCCTCTTCGCTTTCACTCATAGTTTTAATTTCTAGTATTTCATTTTCCCCAAATATACGAATAGCTTCTTCTATTGGCATACATTGTAATTTTTTTCGGAATTTGGGCTTAACTACTTCCATCGAATTAATAGTCATTTCTGTAGCTTCTTCTAACACAGGGGCAGACGGTACTACATCTTCTTTATCAATTTCTTCAGCTATTTCCAATTCAATGTTTAAAATCCTATTACATTCCACCACATCTCCCTCTAATAATTTTTGTGTAACTGACATGGATTTTAACTTAGAATTTAAATCTTCATATTCAATAACACAATTATTTGTTGCTTCTGTGTCTAGATTAATGCCTAAATCATCATATTCATTAAGATCAGATTGTTTATCCTGTGTTTGTTGAACACTAGATTGACTTATAGCACCTAACTCTTCATATTCAATGACATTTGATTGCCAGTCCAATACTGCATTTGTATTTAAATCATCCTTATCAATGACAACAGATTGTTCTACTACAGGTGATACATTTCCTTCTAGCGATGGCTTACCATCTATTTCTTTACTGTCAACTGTTTTAGGTATGTCAATTTCACCAAGTGGTGTACTGGTCCCTGCAGTTTGTTCATTATATATATTTTTTTCTTTTTCATCTTTACTATCTACAGGTGTACTTAAAATTACAATTTCTTCTATATTGTCTATTAATTCTGTATTTTGATATTTAAGTTCATCTATTTTTTCAGTCTTTGATATTTTTTTTGATTTTGGCTTTTTCTTCTGAAAGAGATAATATTTTATAATATATTTTATAATCATATACACCTACTAGTAAATGAAAATGTTATAAATGTGTTAGGTAATATATTTATTAAGTAGGTACAAATAAATAATTATTTCTTGTTGGTATAGATAAAACAGTTCAAAGAATAGAATCTGGATATAGCCAAAAAATAAAAATAAAAGTAGCCAAAAAAAATTAAGTTAGCTGGGCAAAATGGAGTAATTTATTTATTTTGTTATTAACAAATTAATTACTTTGCTTTGTAATAATATGTTTCAAAAATATAATTAAGTAATTGCAATGCTTAAAAAAAGTAGCAAAAATATGTATGGGCACCATTATAAATAAAGTAGGCAGAATTTAAATAAAAAGTTTTGAGTTAAAACTTTGTTACATATATAAAATAATTATTTATATTAATAAAAAAATAGTAAAGTTTAATTGTAGCAGTCTAATTGGTTAATTATTACAATACAAATTCGAAGCTTAAAAAAATTTAGCTGTTTATTTATTTTCTATTCTGCATTTACTTTCAGTATGGTTTGTTTCCTTTTTCATAGACACCAAACATTTTTTTCGCTTTGTTTTTTATACGAAAACATATTGGATAGGAAGAGTTATTATAAGAACGCACAGTAGCAGATTCTTAAATAAGGGTCGCATATCTAAAATCATAATTTTCTTCAAGAATTCTTTTTTATTTTAAATAAAATAAAAAAATTGAATCTCTTGATGATGACCCAAAGTCCACAAAATACAAATCAATAAAATATTTGATAATCTATATCGATGAAAGTTGATTATTCTGCGTAATTTATAGCAAATGCGTAAATTTATAACAAAGAACACTTACATCTCGATGTTTCTCCTTTATCATAGTCGCCATTATTTGGCTGTGTTAGTATGGCTTAATGTGAAGTATTTTATTTTATTGTACAAAATAGCTCCACGTGTCATGTACCTGCTGTTTATTTAGAATTTTCAATTTTCAACAATCAATAATAATCAGCTGTGGGTTTGTTTAGATTTTAGATTTCAACTTCTTGTTTTGACAGACTTTTGACACATGAAATATGATAACGTCAAGTGTCAAATAAAATCATAGAAGAAGCTATTATTATATACGTATATAATTTACTACTATTGAATTTATTGGCTTGAAGCTAAAACTACTAAAATAGGCACCTACTATTACACTCACTATCAACGACATGTCCCGAATATTATGTAGTATTACGAATTCTTTCTAATTTCTAAACTTGACAACGTCATTGCAAACTGGCCTTGTGAGAGATGAGATGTTTTTATACTGCCTATGTCGTTGTTAGGAGCACTTATAACTTCCAAATAGCACCTCTAGGTTCATGATAGCGGGCTTAATCAAATTAATATATTTATATTCAGACAACATTATAGAACTATACAAAATAGACTTTTATTTAAATCAAGGCAAATATTGATGCCTGTTAGATGCTACTTGTAAACAGAACTTACTTTCTCCGGAAGGAGTAATGATAATCCACGATAATTCCAAATGCTATCTGTGTTCAATTGTCAAGAACGCTGAACGATGCCGTTTCTCTAATTGCCAATTGCCATTGTGATAATTCTTAAAATTTAATTTTCGTGTTTTGTTTAGCTATTCATATAATTTATAAAATTTTCTGAAGCTATTACTGTGCTCTTTGAACCACAACGTGTAATGAAGTTTATGAGTTAAAATAAAATATTAAACAGAAAAGGCCAAAATGCCTTCTATTGATGTTATGGCTCCGCCTGGCCAGCAAGCGGATCTACCTTCTGATGATGTGCCACCGGCACCTCCGGCACCTGTGATTGGTATTATATATCCACCACCTGAAGTAAGGAGTATCCTTTACAAATCAATATTATTTTGTTCTTAAAAATTCAAATAACCTACTTTATATTTTTCTAAAAATATTGCAAAATTTTGTTTTAAAATCCGTGCAAAGTGTGCAAGCAAGCAACTATTCTTTTAAAATAAGTTTGTACGAAATATTATGTCTTAAATTTATTGAATAATTGCAATTATTCACACATAACACTTTGTATCGTCTTTTTCACTATGTTATGCGTTTATATGCAGTATTGACATATAAGTTTATGAGTGGAATATCTGTGTTTTAAAAATATTTTTTGCCGCTTGTACAGGAGGTTTCGAAGTAGGGAAAATGGTAGGGGAGGGAAGGTTGATAATCACCACCCCATTAAATTTTTTGTCTGAAAAATATTGTTTTTTCTAAGTAAAAAATAAACTTACCAATGTAAACTTTTTTATACATTACACAACTTTAATATTTGTTTTAAAACCATAAAATGAGTACATTAGAATCCATTTATTATGACTCCGCCTATTATGATCTAATTACAAATTTAATTGTATTTGTGCAATTGTTATTACAATTGAAGTTTGGTTTTCATATAATATCCTTTTTAAAAAGTTTGACATAATGATTAATTTTATAGTGACCTGTCGCATATTATGACCTTTTTTTAATAAATTAAGTCCAGTTATAATGACCAACATGATTCTTTACAACTTCGGTAATATTTGTTGCTACATTGAAAGATATGTATGTACTACATTACATGCAATTTTTATTTTGATTTAATATACTATATTGTCTATTAAAATTCACACTCAACTATTCACATAAGTAAAAATGCTTTTTTTACAAAACTCATTGTATGATGACCGCTTATTATGACTTCAGTTCCTTGTTGGTCAATTCCTTTTTATGTCATAAGTGGATTCTACTGTAACTAAAAAAGTAAACATAACCCACAAAATATTGCTTTTGTAACGCAGTGACAATATAGTTAGTGTTTGTAGTTTATTAGACTTATGTTACACAAAAAGAATTATGTGAATTCAAAATATAAAACTTTTGACAAGATGAAAAAGTAAAATGTACTGTCAACATTCTAAAGTTGGCAGAATAGTTCTAGATGAACATTAAAGGTAAAAATAATGGTAAAAAAAACTAAAAAACACACTTTTATTTCTTGTACAACTAAAAAGTAGAAAATAATTCTAAGTTATGAAGAGTTAATGTTATAGGGGGAGAAAACCAAACTTATGTTTTTAACAAAATAATTTAATTTAGAGTAAACAGCGTGGGGTTCATAACTAACCTCTAATATATAGTTATATAGAATGATTATACTATTTTAAATAACAAGCACCCCACGCTTTTAACTCTGAATTAAATTATTTTGTTAAAAACTTAAGTTTGGTTTTCTCCCCCTGTAATATTAACTTAGAATTATTTTCTACTTTTTAGTTGTACAAGAAATAAAAAAGTGTTTTTTAGTTTTTTTTAACTATTATTTATTTTTGAATTTTTAGTCTTCGCGAAATCTTTATATCGGGGAATTAAGTAAAAACTTTTAGATTTATTTCTTCGTAACATCAATCAACGGGAATTGATCCAAAATTAACTAATACACTTACATTTTATATATACGATTCAGTCGTTCTCCAATCTTGCGCGATTCTTTTACGGTCAACGACATCTAGTGAATTTTTTTTAATGACTACTGTGCAGTATGCGCTGGATTGGTGAAAACTTTAAGAAAACGCGATTAAAAGAAAACTTCTTCATTTATTTC
>DVZL01008921.1:0-10023 GCA_018236625.1 Lasaia peninsularis | reverse complement strand
CTCGCCTCTTACGAGCTGCCTGGTAGGAAGGCAGTTGGTCTATTCTACGCAGAGGACCCGGACCAACACGGGGAAAAACAAACATTTTAACACATAATTTATATTTATTTATTTATTTTATTTATTGTGAAACTATATTATATCTTATTATTAATAAATATTAAAAATTATAAAAATTTATAAAAAAAAATTAAACACACGACTTATTTTAACCCTGCCTACTATTCAGTTTTACAAGCAATCATGAAAAAAAAGTGAAACTGGTTACCTATAGTGGAATAGTAGTACAAATGTGTGTTATGAAGGAAAAAGTGTATACATATACTTACAATGGAATTCCATCGAGTTCCGACAATGGAAAGAATAAATTCTAACAATTCTTAAGCTTTTTAGGGTTCCCTATCTAAATGGTAAAAACGAAACCCTAGTACTAAGACTCCACTGTCGATATGTCTGTCACCAGGCTGTATCTCATGAACCGTGATAGCTAAGCAGTTGACATTTTTACAGATATTTCCTAATGTCGCTATAACAACAAATGTCAAAAAGGGGCTCCCATACAACGAACGTGATTTATTTGTTTTTACGAAAACCTTCGTGCGCAAATCCGAGTCGCATTTGACTGCTTTCTTATTAATAATAATTATAAATAAAATACTATGGACGGATACTGATACGTACGAAACATACATTACTAACGAGGCCAAGTGCGAGTCAGAAGCAGACGAAGGTTCCGTACTGTTATCCGTAAAAAGAGCAATAAATTCACTTATGTTGTATTGAGCCTTATTCAATAAACTTTGTTCTGATTTTAGATTTTTTTTATTGCGGCGACAGTTATACATCTATACAAATAAGTAGAATTTGAGTATCTGTGTGTAATATTAAAATAAGCGCTTTTTACTAATTAATGTATATGTATGTTTACAAGAGTACATGTACTAAAATAATATTTTTTTAGAATATTTGTCTGTCTGTTTGTTTGTACCCCCTAATCTCTGAAACGGGTGGATAAATTTTGACGGGACTTTCATTGGCAGATAGCCGATGTAATAGGGAACGGCTTGGGCTACTTTTATTTCAGAATTTCAAATACGCGGAGGAAGTGCGAGCACAGCTTGTATGTAATAAATTAAACTGTCCAGCTTAATGGTTCATTAGACACAGCCTGGTCCTTTGGTTGTAAATTATATCATATGTAGGTTGTATATTTTGTAAATTATGTGGTTTTATCTTTTGATTACGGAACCCTAAAAAATGCAATTTTACAGTTCGAGCCAATCAAGTAAAACTGCCAATATATCGAAAATCTCCCGACGGACGGGTATAAGTGCAGGAGTTGTCTGAAATAGTGCATTGTTTAAGTTGGGTTGGTTATGAACCCGCTGAGTTATATATCCGGAGGTTTCCCCAGATATGAGTTATAGCCGCCGCATATAACCACCGAACACGCTGCCCGTGGTACTAGACCGCGAATCTTGAACGTGACTGGACTCCACTCACCATTATTTTCTAATATTAGGGATAAAGTACCTGGATGACCGAGCTCGCTGTTTTTTTAGTACGTTTTTTTTATATTTACTTATAACTATGCAAATTACTTAATGGTGACATATGAATATTATAAAAAGAGAAAAAAATAAAATAAACAATCGGTTTTCTGCGATTAAAGGCGCGTATTTCAATGATATTTCAGGAAGTTTTTATTCAATGAAAACACGATCAATAAATGAAACCTGAAAATAAAACATAGCTAGATCGATTTATCGCCCCCCTCGTTTGTTGTATGTAGTTCATTATATGGAAGTAGTCTTTATGTATTTATTTTATTTTATTTTCAGACGGTTACAGATATACATCATCTGTGAAAATTTCAACTGTCTAGCTATCACGTTTAAGGAGATACAGCGTGAGAAACAGACAGACGGACGGACAGCAGAGTCTTAGTAATAGGGTTTCGTTTTTTACCCTTTAAGTATGCCACCTTAAAAATCGTTCTTTTATGAGAAACGTTTAATAAGCTGTGGGAATAAAAAATCACCATGTCCGTCTTCGAATTATAGTATACACGTGCAGCAGACATCGCAACGACCTATTCATTAACATACAAACAAACACAGTTTCACATTTAGGTGTGAATAATTGTCACCCTAACCATAGTCGGTGCGTTTGTTCGCGCCATAGAGCAACCAATATCATGCCTATTGCTGCTAGCCTGCTTAAATCACAAACGCGTGAAGCATTTGCACTGTATTTTAGATTAAATCAGACTAAAATGTAACGTAAAGCCATAAATGTAAAGTTGAATTTCAAATGAACGATGTTTATAAAGGTGTAAGCTTGGCAGGTAATGGATGCTAGGTAGTGGCGTTAAGCAGTTGAACGCAGCATGGCGGCGCGTAAATATAGCAGTGATGTATGCTCCCCTGTGACAGGAGCAATGTATTACGTTCAAGGCATTATGTTGTATCGTGATCGTTTTCTGGTAGCGTTGATGGATGAAGGGGAATAGAATTTCAGATTACGAAGTCTGTTTGGTTATTACTAATATTATCTATACTGCCATATTTCAATTAAACTGTCTTGTCTCTGCGATAGAAATTGGACGAACATAATACTGTGTCTTAAATATATTAATTGCATAGGTTTTCGATATTAAATTTATTTAATTTTAACGTTTTGAAAAAGGTTTTTTCAAAATATTACGAGATACGTTTTTACTTTTAGGTTTTTGATTGTAATAAAGAAACTACCAAGAAGATTGTCCACCCCGCATCAGCAAGACAATATCTTATCATAAAAAAGTATAGACCTATATTTATTGCTAATCCTATACAGACGTAACACATGCAAAAATCATTTCGATTCAATATGAAAATTAAAAAATACCATCACGCCCGTATCATAGAAAACGTAAGCAGAGGTACACTCATGATTAACCGACGATATTAAGTCCCATGACGTGAGATGTGGAAAGTCCGTCGCCATATTGGGCACAAATCCCGGGCTCCCTGACAGAAAATGTATATAAGTTAAAAGTCATAAATGGCGGTGTTCTAAATTTAGCTTCCGGAAAGGTACTCCGAAGTACGTACCACTTTACGTGTTGAGTTTATAGAACCTTAAATTCTACATAATTGAAATAAACGGAATAAAACTTATTTGAAGCAGAAGTGGCGTTTAACTGCGACTGAGCATCTCGGGGCTCATTAGAAGGGGCCTTTGGCCTGTGGCCGAGCTGGTGTGTTGCATGTTCTGTGGCGTCGTGTTATGCGATAGTTTACACTCATTAGCCGAGACGAGGCGGTTCCGAGAAGGGATTGGCGCTATGCAAATGTGTGCTGACCGTTATTACTTACTGCACGGGCGCCTAAAATGATGTATCCTCACTTATTAAAATTCTGGCTTTCCGCCCGTGGTCAAAGGGCAGAATTTTTCCAACTTATAGTAATCTTCTCTATATCTTGCCTAAATATAAAATAGAGTATCTTTGTGATGTAGTAGGTTTAAAAGTAGACTATGTATTAATCTCATATAAGCTTACTGTAAAGTTTCTTCTAAATCCGTCCTATAGTTGTTTCGTTAAAGAGTAACAAACATACATACATATTATATCCATACTCACAATCGCTCGAATTAATAAAATTACTAGCGGCCCGCCCCGGTTTCGCTCGGGTGGTAATATAGCCTATGTCATTCAGTGACTATTCCATGCATTTGAAATCTGTAATATCTTCGAATATATTAATTCAAATATCATGCTATAAAGGGTCATATTGATGTATATTAATTGTAAAATATATTTAAGATACTTAATTGAATAAGGATTAATGCTCTATTGCTTAAAATCGCTTTTTAAATAAACCATTATTTCTAGTAAAAAGTGATTATTGTGGGTTATCCCTAAGAGACAGATTTAAGTTATCGCTTACTTTTTCGTAGACTTTATTATAAATACTTATATGCTTGTTAGTCCACAAAAAAACTACTGGACAGATCTGGATGAAACCTTACAGTAGTTTATTTTATACATGTAAATAATACACAGGGTATGTTTTTACGCAATAATTATAAGTCTGAAAGAATTCTGCCCTTTGATAATTTACATGGGTGAAGCCGCGGGCAGAAAGATAACATTACCTAAAATATCATTTAAGAAAGCAACATTTTAATATATAGAAAAGAAACCGCTGCATCGGTTGTGATTTGCTGCGATATGTGCACAGAACGCGGAATACGCTCGCGACGCACTCTATGCGGAACTTGGGCTTTGTTCACAAATACGCGACACACAATATTTAGCATTCGTATCGCGGATGAATTATTTATAACGAGGTTAATTTACTGAACGTTTGCCTTTTGAATGTTTTACAACCCACATTTATTAATTAAGGCGTTTCCTACGACTTGCATGGTAGAGAACGCAAACTTCTTTGTCAGAGTCTATTACTGATACTATATAAGATGATACGAGAGTATCGGTGGTCTAACAGTACGCGCTTCGGACTTCAATTCAAGTAGTCCAAGTTCGAACCCTGCCATGTACCAATGAGTTTTTTCCGACTCATGTACATTTTCTAAGTGCTCTTATGGTGAACTAAAACTTCGTGAGGAAATTCGGATTCATTGAATTTGACCTAATTCCGATTTAACAGGTGACAGGCGTAGTTTCTCGTCTTCCGTCTCCAGTTTTAATATACCCTAAAAGGGATTCTAAGTTTTCTTTATAAATTTTACCATTGAATTTTAATAAATAGATATCTGTGGTCTTTGACGCACGGCGTCCTAGATTTGATTATAGCTTATAGCAACTTGTTCTTACGGGTCTTTTCAGTTTATCTGAAAAACATAACATTATCTGAGATTGCGTTTGCCACCTGACACTGTCCACCGGCTCATTGAGGCTGCTTAACTACGTACCTTTGCCTACTACGATGATATTTAGTTATTTATTTATTAAGATTAGTTACAGACGAAAACCCGTTTTTATTTTTGGGTACTAAATCGAACTGAAATACCTTGCAAATAAAAACTGATATTTTACTGTCATTTGTAAAAGATTTTAGGTTAGACTAGTCACCTGCAGTACCGTAACTATAGGGTGGCAAGTCGGCAAAATGCCACGTGGCCAGAAGTGGCCCCCGATCAGAGCAGAATTCCAACTCCCAATAATTTATCATTACACGTTTAATAACAAAATAGTTCCTTCCGATAAATTAAGATCTCCGAACATTAGTTACCTAAGCCACTGGTCACCTGTCGTGGGTGCATATGCTACCACTGCCTACCCCTTCGGGATCTACGGGTGACTGTATATTTTTTTATTTACCAAAAATATATTGTAAAATATACAAAAAAATACTATTAAGTGCGATTCGGACTCGCGCACTAAGGGTTTTATAGCTATGGAAATAGCTATAAAAAAGGAAAAAATCACGTGTGTTGTTTGAGAGCATCCTTATAATATAGTAATTTTATTCCGTATTTAATATTTTTTGCTATAGTGGCAATGTCTACTGTCACGGTTCCTAAGATTACAGACTGGTGATAAACCAACAGACAGCGGAGTCTTAGTAATAAGGTTCCGTATTTACCCTTTGTGTACTGAACCCTAAAATGTATAGTCGAATTGACATTTTAAATTTCTAAATTGTATCCTTTATATATTTATTTTATTTACACACCAAAGGTTAAAAATCACGTTTTTTGTAAGGGAACATCCTTTATATATTTATTTTATTCTAATTTTAGTACTTATTGTTATAGCGATAACAGAAATACATCATCTGTAAAAATGTCCACTGTCTATAGCTATCTCGGTTCTCGAGATGCAGCCTGGTGACAGACAAACGGACAGACGGACCACGGAGTCCAAGGGTTCCGTTTTTTACCCTTTACGTACGGTACACTAAAAACGTTTAATCGAATTGAGAAGTCCTATCTGAAATCGATAGATGTTAAAAAAGAGATCCTAAGTTTTCTTTGTAAATTTAAACGTAGAATCTTAATGGGTACCTGTGAACACGATCCTAATTCCTTTTTCTAAGGTTAATCTCTGATGGATGCTCAGTCTGACCGGCACCACGAGGTATGTTGATGGCTCGGACCATATTAGGAGGTCTATTACAACTCGCGTGATCGCTGGTAAATTGACCTGCGAGCTGCGCTGGACTATTAACTCAGCCTAGCCGTCATTCTAGACATATTAATTGGGTACAGATCTTAGCTAAAAAACAACATATTATCATACTTTTAAGTGGAGCATAATACAAGTGTATAGGGTGTTACGAAATTCAACGTTGTGCTTAAAACAGGTGTTGTATCTGTTTTGAAAAAAATTAAAAATTTTATTAAAATAATTATATACCACATTTGTGAATTTTGTTAGTCTGTTTTTTAGGTTTCCATACCCGAAGCGTAAAAACGGATCCCTCCCTCACTTACTAAGACTCTGATTTCCGTCTGTCTGTATGTCTGTCTGTATCTCGTAAACTATGATAGCTAGATATTTGAAATTTTTACAGATGATGTATTTCTGTTGCCGCTATTACAACAAATACTAAAAACAGGATAAGCTAGATATATATAGTGTGCTCCCATACAACAAACGTGATTTTTTGCATGTTTTATAATGCTACGGAACCCTTTGTGCGCGAGTCCACTCGCACTTGGCCAGCTTTTTTGTAAAGATGTCTTATTACAGAAGTTTATACATATACATATACTAACTGTGCCCGCGACTTCATCCGCATTTTTATTTAATTATTTATTATATACCCCACGCGACAAGTTTCCATTCTAAGCTGAACTCCATTTAATATCAGATCGATATGATACCAGAGCTCTTTTTAAGTTGTCATATTGCGTGATTGACAAAAATCGACATAACTTCTTTATTTGTAAACCAATTTAAATGAAACAAACACTAAATGCTAAGTGTGGTTATCAAAACATATTTTCGAAAACTGCATCCAAATTGGTTAACCCGTTTCTGAGATTAGCGCGCACAAACAAACAGACAAAGTAAAAAAAACTTGTTTTTTAGGTTCTCTTGCGTATATAAAGCCCGCCCATTGTGTTTTTTTTAATAAATTTTCCATATACAGACATCGATCAGTCACAGTTTTATTGTGTGTATAGATATAACATCATGAATACTATTTTACTATACTTTTTCCGTACATAAACTAACAACGTGCTAAATTTCAAAGCGCTTCAGAAAGATTTTACCCCACGTATTAATATACCGATATTAGTAACACAGTATTGAAAGTCTAATGACTCTGAACATGTGACTAAGTGTATAATGTTTGTGATAGCGCGATGTAACTGTATTAATGGCGGGTAAACTCAATCAGAGGACGTGACTGAATGGCGGTGAGAGCCAACACAGCCGCAAGTACAGTTAGCTAACAAAATAAAGTCTTAAACATGAAATAGATTCTATCTTGGGGATTACACTTTTAATAACTCAATAATATTAAACACCTATCTCATTGTCATTCTCTGTTCATGTCCGATTCTTGAGGTCCTAGATGAAATGTGGGCTAATCGTGGATGCATAAGTATGTGTCTCTGCCTACCCTTTCAGGGATATGGGCGTGACAATATTTATTTATGACAAAGCTATGCACCCATGATTAGCCGACGATATTGATTTTATCAATCAAGACCTATGATATGACAAGTGACCAGTCTGTCGCCATATCCGGTACAAATCTCTGGTTTCCTCACCATTTTTTTTTTCACCGTAAGAGCGCTCAGAAAATATACATTAGATAAAAAACGAATTCGCATATGACGGATTTCGAAGCTGGACTATCGAAATGAAAGTCTGAAGCGCGTACCGCTAGGGCACCGAAAAAATCTATATCATCTATTCAAATAAATAAAATTCGAGTATCTGTTTGTAAAATATCTGCTTTTTTCTAAACACGTATGTATATTTACAAGGTACAAATACCAAAATAATATATTTTAGAAATTTTGTCTATCTGTCTGTTGGAACCCGCTAATCTCTGGAACGGCTGAACCGATTTTGACGAGACTTTCGCTGGCAGACAGCTGATGGAATAAAGAATGGCTTAGACTATTTTTATTTTAAAAATGTATACTTAAAATAAAAAAAATAGTAAAAACGCGGGCATAGTTAGTATGATATAGAAACCATTTAAGTGTAAAACGATTTCATGATAATTATTATAGTGAAATGCGTTCTATTGGTCATCTTTAGACTCTTCCCAAACACTATTTTATCTGGTGGACTGTACATAGTCCAGATATTTTTAAATATTACACACGCTGTAGTTTGCCTGTTACATTTGGAGGTGGCTAATGACGAGCACACAAAGTATTTAAGGAGCAAACAGTGACGATGGGGCCGCTATGAAACACTTACGGTACTTGCTCGTAACTGACAATATGTATCTATACAAATAAATAAAATTAGTGTGTCTGTATGTAATATTAAAATAACCGCTCTTTACTAAGTGCATATTATGTATGTTTATAAGGTAAATATCAAAACAATATTTTTTAGATTTTTTGTCTGTCTGTATGTGTGTACGAGCAAACCTCTGAAACAGCTGGACCGACTTTGACTTGTCATCTATTAAATGCACATGTATGTTTACCTGTTATTGTCTCTTACCATCAGGAGACCCCGTGTGCCTGTTCGCTGTCTTCCCTACATAGTATAAAAAAATCGCTTTCTTTAACCCTATATCTATGTATGCCTAATTCTTTAAAACTACACAACGGATTTTGATGCGATTTTTTTAATTAGATAGCGTGATTCAAGAGGAAGGTTTTTTATGCATATAACAGGTATAGCATTCCCGTGCGGAGCCGGGGCGGGTCGCTAGTATACCATAAAAAATAATTCACACATACTAACTGTATAATATTGTCCTTGATTAGTTTGAAGTTAATTTTAGAATATTTTAACGAGACTGCAATACTCTACGCGTAATAATTTTGATGTGAACTAAGGATATTGGTATTGCATTGTCGGTAAACCGCAGCTAGTGACGTACCGTGTCTAAACAAACTTATCGATAATTGAGATCTCGCCGAACGCTCGCAGTCTCGACATAGCAAACCTCGTTTTATGTTTGGCGGCTGTTGAAATTAAAACCATAAATCATAGTTCTGCTCGGGCTGAAAGTAAATTTTCAATAGTTATAATTTTAAAGCTTTTTGTCAGCATTTTAAAAAATAAAGTACCTTCACGCTTATTATCCCGGGAGACGTAGGCAGAGGTGTTCTAGTATATCCACGATTCGTAAATCCAGTAGATATTCCAGAACACCAAGCCAAGGTATCCCGGGCAATGTAAAGCTTACTCAGAATAATCTGAAAAACATTTAAGAAAAGTTGCCCGACCAGGGAATTTAACCCGGGACCTTACGCGGCTAACGGTCTTAACAGGCGACAGTCGTACCGATACACCACAATTATGAATGTGAATTAATAATCAAGGACTACGATTATAATTATATTATTACATTACATAGGCACTTATCCATGGGATGTAAAAACGTATATTTCGTAATATCATATTTCCTACTGAATTCCATGAACACTATCAAAATGTTATCAGTACCTTCATCACATTATCTAGCCATTAAGTACAGCTTAAAGCGCTTTATGTGTGTTTTAATTACCGTTTTAGACTAAATTCGCCGCATTTATTTCGACATGTACCATAATAACTGAGAATAATAATGACACATACATGGGAATATCATTTATGTGTCTAAATTTGATTTTATCAAGTAAATAAGTGGGTTTTTTGTATTACATTTTGTTATATCCCGCGACTTCGCTCTGTTACTTCACTATTTCCCATAATTGATTCCGTAGAACTTGAATTTGTAGTTGAATTATGTTATTCAATATTGTAAGTTCTAACGGTAGCTTTCTACAGACTTTAGCTTTTTACGATAAAAAAAAAGTACCTTCACGCCTATTATCCCCGAAGAAGTAGGCAGAGGTGTGCTAGTATATCCACGACTCGTAAGT
>DVZL01008920.1:0-10023 GCA_018236625.1 Lasaia peninsularis | reverse complement strand
CCCCCCTACCCCTACCACCTCCTTCATTATCTCTCCTCAACTTCATAGCCTCAAATCTCTCTGCCATAGATATTAGTTCATCAGGTACCTCTTGGTTTGCTTCCTCTAATATTTTGATAAGCTCTTTGGCATGTGCCCAATCATTTCTAGATATAAAAGACAAAGCAATACCAGTTTTACCGGCCCTACCTGTTCTGCCAACCCTGTGAACATATTCTTCAATGTGACGTGGAAAATCTAGATTGACTACATGAGTTAAGTCTTTGATATCAATGCCACGAGAGGCTACATCTGTCGCTACCAATATATTAACACTGCCATTGACCATTTCTTCTAAAGCAGCCTCTCGGTCACTTTGATCTCTATCGCCATGCAGGGATTGACATTCAATTCTTTTTAAACACAATTCTGTTGAAATATGTGTAGCTGTGGCCTTTTTACCACAGAATATTATAACTTTGTCATTAGGATCCATATTTTGTATAAATTCAAACAAAGCATTTTCTTTTTCATCCTCTTCAACAAATAAAATCTTTTGTGTAACTGTATGAACAGCGGCAAGGTCCAGAGATCCCACATTCACCTGAATGGGATTCTTCATATATGATTCCACAAGGCGTCTAACCCCCGCAGGCCATGTTGCTGATGTCATAACCGTTTGTCGATCTGGTCTTACATCAAATAAGGATTTCCGAATCTGTGGTTCAAAACCCATATCTAACATTCTATCAGCTTCATCTAATACTATATATGAGAAATTTATAATATTTAAATGTCTAGCCATTATAAGATCATTTAATCTTCCAGGTGTGGCAATGACTATATCAACTCCCTTTGCAACTACTTTGATTTGTTCCTTTCTGTCTCCTCCTCCATAAAGACATACAGATTTTATGCCCCTGTATTGATATTTAGAGGCTTCTTTATCAATCTGTAAAGCTAATTCTCTGGTTGGTGCTAAAATAAGTACTGTTGGACCTTCCCTTTGTTCTCTTGGAGTGGGTTGACCATCAATATGTATTAAAGCTGGCAATAAGAATGCTAATGTTTTGCCTGTTCCAGTTTGAGCAATCCCAATCATATCATCTCCTCTAAGAAGGATCGGCCAAGCTTGACTTTGAATAGGAGATGGTGTTTTAAATCCTTGTTTATAAATTTCATCTAATATTTCTGGATAGTGTTGAAATGCTTGTTCAAAAGTGAGAACAGGGTTTGGTATAGGTCTTACACCAGATGCATCTTCAAAAGTTCTTTTAACTTGAATGTCATTATTTTTTAACCTCCATAGAGCAACTTCGGCTGGAGACATTGCTTTCACTTTAGGATCTTCTTTGTAAAAATCTTTAACAATGGGTTGTAAGTTATCCCATCTTATTTTTTGCTGTTCATCGTAAAAGGCATTTAATTTATTCCAATCAATGAGCTCATCTCCATCGCCCGACTTTACAACGAATTCTGAGGAACCGCTACTGACATTTAAATCAGCAGGTTTTTCTCTTGGTTTATATTCAACTGTGAGGTCATTTATCATTCCTTCTACTCTTGATATAGCATCATCACTGCCACATAGTGTAATATTTGTTGTTTCACCGTTAGAATCTCCAATTTTGACTTTTGCGTCTGATTCATATTCAAGATCACGAATCTTTGAACCGCCTTTTCCAATGACTCGGCCAACTTTGTTTGATGGAATTGTAATTATTTTTTGATTACTTTCACCTTGATATTCCCTTTGGTTGTCTCTTTGATTGTCTCTATGACGGTTATCCCGGTTAAAGTCACTTTGATTATCTCTATTACGGTTGTCCCAAGAACGATTTTCGCGGTTAAATTCATTTCTTCCTTCAGTTCTCCAATTTGAAGATTGAGCACCTCTTCCTCTACCCCTGTAATTACCTCTTCCAGAATTCGAGTAATGTCCTCTAGTGTAGGTTTGAGTTCTAGTGACTACTGGAGGTTGATGTTCCTCAGATTCTTCTTCCCAATCTGACATCTTATTGTAAAAGTTATTCAGTAGAAACTTTAAGAAAAATAATGCAAGTTCAATGGATATATTTAATTTCAATATCTAATATTTAATTTGAACACAAAATATTAAAAACACGCTTTCAGCCGGCTTCCGTGTCTAAACAATTCTATTTGATATCTATCATTTTATAGCTTTATATTTCTCCAAAATTCTGATTTATTTTAGAAGTTGTTTAAAACATTTTATATTTTCAAAATTATATGGATTCCTCTGAAAAATCAGTCTTATTTTTGAAATTGTGAATTTTTACAATTCAAATCCATCCGAACTCAAATAAGTTTATAATCTGTTAGGACTTAGGGAATAGGGATGCCGATCTGAGATCGATTAATCGAAGATTCGATTTTACGAGCCCAAAAAGATCGATTTTTGTATCGATGCATAGCACTGGATCGATTCAGTGAATCGATAAATTACCATTGAAAATCGACATTTGATTTTTTTCTGTTAAGATATCAAGTATTAGGAACTAAATGCTACATTTTCTTAACTTGTAAGACATTTTATACCCGATCTGATACTTTTGTATGGAATAAAATAATTGCTATCATAATATTCCCTGATGATTTCTACCGATGAGAAATCGCTAATTATAATATTTATTTTGTTTTTGTTAAATTATGTTGATTTATAATTAATTAAATTGTCATCACAAACTTAAAAGAGATCATTTTTTTAGAAATCGATCTTTTAGAACTCGATTTTTTTGTGAATCGATTCATCATGATACTATTCGAATCGATTTAAAAATCGATCTTTTTTTGAAAGAATCGCCATCCCTGTGGATCGCCACTGTAGCCACTGTGTGTGTGAGTGCGGGAACAGATATACATAATATGTAAAAATTTCAATTGTCTATCAATCACGGTTCATGGAGATAGACAGACAGATATCGGAGTCTTAGCAACAGGGTACCGTTTTTTGCCCTTTGGATACGGAACCCTAAAAAAAGAGCTTTTGAAGTTTTAAATAAACGTAAAGGTTTTTTTATGAAAAGCTACAAAATTG
Source organism: Lasaia peninsularis (assembly GCA_018236625.1). NCBI lineage: Eukaryota > Metazoa > Arthropoda > Insecta > Lepidoptera > Riodinidae > Lasaia > Lasaia peninsularis. The sequence continues at coordinate 6,986 of DVZL01008920.1, read as the reverse complement.
GACAACTGACTTCGTATAGGATTAAAGCAACTTTTTCACAAAAAAGCCCTTCTAACTTTACGTATTCTGAATAACTAGGAAAACCTTGAAACAAGAATTTCAGAGACCCTATAGAAATGGTATATTTAACTTCCGGGCGAAAGGATTCTTTATTCGTTTACAAAAATAAGCTATATATTTTCGGCACAAAGTTACTTTGTTGTTATTTTTATAAAAAAGCATTTATAAAACGTTTTAGATACATCGGATAAACAGACGGTCAAATGACGATTTTAATTTATGAGTTGCGACGTCACACGATGATCAAACATCTTTATTTCATTTCCTGAAACACCACATATACTATAAATTATCGTAACCTGTATGCTATAATACATAATTTTGTTATTCTGAGGGAACTGGGGGGCAAAAACGGTACCCTGTTAGTAAAACTACGCTGTCAGTCTGACACCAGATAGCATTTCATGAACCGCGATAGCTACAGTTGAAATTTTAACAGATGATGTATTGCTGTTGCTGCTATAAACACTAAAATAAAGCATAAAGTACATATTTAGGTAGTTTATTGTAGACAGGGTTTATTTTAACCCTGTCTACAATAAACTACGTCGTTTAAAGTAAACTAAGTCGGGTTAAAATTAATATTTATAAATATTAAGATATTTAGTATTAGTATATAATATAAATATTTTATAATTAAAAAACAAATATAAATTAAGTGTTAAAATATTTGCACACCACATTGTGGTAGAATATGTTGATATGATTAAAAATTTTGTTTTGTAACAACTTTTAAACACATATTCGGCAAATAAATGATTTTCATTTCATTTCATTTCATTTAAAACGACCGATAAATGTCACTATCCATATTTAGATCGCATTAGTCATGTAGTCGCTAAATACATTTTCCGAATACATAGTAACATATTCAAATTAAATGTTGTATGTTGCTGTTTATTTTTTTATTTAAGTTAACACGTGATTTTATTTGTTTTTTATAGGTTACTTGCTGTGCCCGCGACTTTGTCTGCATTTTATTTATTTCATAGATTTCTAAAATAAAAATCTAAATTAAAAGTAGCCTAAGCCGTTTCTTATTACATTAGCTGTCAGCCAGTGAAATTTCCGCCAAAATCGGTACATCCGTTTTAGAGATTAGCGGGTACAAACAGACAGAGTGAAAAAAAAGACAGAGTGAAAAAAATCTAAAAAATTTTGTTTTGGTATGTACCTTGTAAACAGTGCTGCCAATTGGCGGGGAATTCCCCGATTTGTGAGGAATAGCGGGTCAGTACGGGGAGCGAGCGGGGATTAGTTAAAATCGGGGAATGCCGGGGAATAAGCAATTTAATATATTTTGATGACTTTACGGTAAACAATACAATTAATTGAAAAAATGACAAAATAAGAGTAAGAGAGGTAAAAAAATAGGTAAAAAAAGGTCGTCGCTGCTGGGATTACGACTTTATTTTATACCTTTGCCAATTGAAATTTTATTCATCCTGGCTACTATGGTGTTCCAGTATAATTATTTAGTGGTGTTTTATTTCGATATCGCATCGGGGAATTTTCGGGGAATCGGTTAAATGTGGCGGGGAAAATCGGGGAATTTTGCATTGGCAGTGATTGAATTTTTAAAAAACACTTGCACTTTTTCACTTAATTAATTATTTTTTAATTTTTCCTTAACAGCCGACCGGTTTCGCTTTATTACAGCATCTTCAGGGCTATATTATTAAATACCAATTTGATGTTATAAATAAACTACAGTTTTTACAATAATGACGGTACTTTTGAAAATTATTGAAGGTAAACAAACCAGGTGTTGTCACTACAAAAATCGGGAGTTTTACCATATCTGGGAAAATTTCAAAATGTGTATAAAAACTAAAAAGTAATATCATGTGTATAAAAACTAAAAAGTAATATCATATTACAGTATAAAATATAAAATTGACATACTAAAACACCCACTATTAGCCAAGGTAATGTGATAGTTGGCAAGCCTAACGCTACTTCGGGTACATTCCAATCTGAAAAACGTCTAAGAAAAGCTGCCCGACCTGGAAATTGAACCGGGACCTACGCGGCTAACGACCTTAATAGGCGACAGCCGTACCGTTCCACAACAGAGACGATTATTTTGTAAGTAGGTACTCAAAGGTAAACAAAATAACTAATTAACGATTTCGCGTTTTAATATTACTTGTTTGCAAAACGTCTAACTTGAATCAGTCAGTCTAAATGAAAATAGATTCGTTTTAATTTAGGTGCCCTTTAAGGGCTTATGTCGGGCCGTCGGTGAAGTTGTCGAGCTCGAATAGTCTCGTCGGTAATTGGATTGGAAGAAATGTACGTGTCACATGTTTAATACTAATGGAGTTAGTTATTTCTTGGAAATTAAGACTTGCTTTGAATAATAATTATGTAAACCTAATTTTATACGCATATTCATAGCACATGAGTTTTCCTGTGTTATAAGTTTGATGATCTTTCTCGGGTTCGATTCTCGACGGGGACAGGCATTTGTGTGATGAACATAGATGTCTGTATATCCGGGTCTGGGTGTTTATTAAATTTATTCTTGTATTTCTTTAAATATTTCTATGTATTAGTATTGTTGACTAACACCTGAAACACAAGCATTTAATTTGCATACTTTGGAGTTAAATCAATTTGTGTAATTTATCCAATAATATTTATTTATTTATCTTTAATACAAACGTTATGTAACGTTGTCACTTGTAAGCCGTTCTTGTGACGCGTCTATATAATTCCTAAATTTACCACCGGATCATAACGCGGCCACTCGCTGAGAAGATCCGGCGAAAGAAACTCAGCTTGTCTTTTTTCTTATTTTCTAATTTTTACGCAATGCGACTGGCATCTGTCCTCCGCAGCCCAGAAGAGAAACTAGGCCCAAACCTTGATTAGGTCGAATTTAAAGAATCCGGGTTTCTTTAGGAGCACTCAGAAAATGTACATAAGTTAGAAAAACTCAAAACTCATTGGTACTTGGCGGGGTTCGAACTTGGACTACTCGAATGGAAGTCCGAAGCGCGTACCGTTAGGCCACCGGAATTATGACGTCAAAATGATGACAATAATTATTCCAACGTTCCTGTTCCATCTGTTATCTAACTGCATTTAAAACATGATTATTAACAATTTGTATGTTTGGCACAATCGCGACGATTGGAATAGTCATCACTTCCAGCCCCTCTGTAGAGGTCTCCCGAGGGTCGTTTCTGCTTCGGGTTATAGAGTTTGGTCACGATTGATGTTCCGGCGGGGGCCACGCATCGATTCCAGGAGGTAACTTCTGTTTTACGATTATTGATAAAGTTGTTCCTACGTACAAGTTGGAGACTTTCCAATGGGATTGTTTCCGAAAACCTTCAGAAACATTTAAATTTATTCATACATACATATATTCATAAATACGTACCTTCACGCCCAAGTTCCTTACGGGTATATAGAGAGAATCGAGTGCTAATAGTCACGATCCCTACGTACTTGCCATTCTTCCTCCACATTAATTACTAGCTTGATACAAACACGCTGGTTTCGGAAAATCTTGACCCGAGAATAACACGTTCATTTCACTTTACTAACGCTACTAAATTACTAGTTTCCCGCGGATCTACTCGCATGTTAAAGTTACTTAGCTCTCCCAGGGGAGCGTGTTAAAATATAGGAATAAAACATTGCCTATGTTCTTCATCGAGGTCTGGATATCTTCTCAATCCCTCTTAGAGTTGGTATTTCAAAAAACAATTTTTTAGTGGATGTCTACGTGTGCGAAATTTTAAGTTTTTAGCCCTAAGATTTAGTCTGCGCTATGATACATCAGTCAATAACTTTTGTTTCTTACATACGGTATTATAGACGTTTAATTACGTAGTTATAGCTATTGGTAAATGAACAAACTAACAAAAAACCTCTCTCCCTTCTTTCTCTTGATTTAATTACGATTTTTTATTATCAAAGTAAGATTTCTCGAAAAAGTGTTTATGTGTAATGTAAACTAGCTGACCCGTACCCCCTGTCTGATAGCTAAGATATTAAAAAAAATATTTATTTTTGTTACCTAAAATTTTCCCCGTTTTTTTTCCATAAGAATCTTCCTCAAACTTCATCAAACGCAGCAAAAAAGAAATCAACCAAATCGATTCTGCTATTCTCGAATTTTGCGCTTAGCAACATTTAGTCATTAATTTTTATTTAAATTAATAAAATATATGGCCTCTTTGTTCGGTTGGAATCTGTGTTCGACTTTCTCGCACGAGGTTTTGATTTCGACTGCCGAGTAGGGTAACTAGTTCTTTTAATATTTAATGGACTTGCCATCTGTCACATCGTGCAACCTTATATCCTCTGCCTACTCTTTCAGGGATGTGGGCGGAATGACATTTATTTAAAGGTTTTTTTGGAATTTTTGGAGATTTTTTCACGAAAAGAAGGAACTTAAAAAAAGAAAAAAGTAACAATTGGACTGAGATTTGAACCAGGGTTTCCGAGTTTTCGGACCCCGATTTACCAACTGAGCTATTCTAATTTCGAAAATGCTAGCGAAATTTAGCTTTGTATTATAAAGACATAGATTTTTATTCAATGAAAACACGATTAATAAACAAAACCTAAAAACAAAACCTAGCTAGATCGATTTATCTCCCCCGAAACCCCCTATTTACAAAATTTCAAGAAAATTGTTCGAGCCTTTTTCGAATTGCTCGTTTAAAGGTATTAGATTAGATAACATAAAACTTATAGGTTTAAGTTTCCTAATTACTTGATATGAGTCTGTTAAAGTTTGAGCACTTTTTTGGAACTTAGGCCTAAGAAGAAAAAAAGGATTTATTTATAAAAATAATACCTAAAAGCCTTATTAAAATGTACGCTTTGTTTGCATTGAAAGTCTGTCCTGGAAAATTTGAAATTGATAATGAATTGAGTATTTGGTTATGGTCTTTGACGTAATAGCAATATATGTGTTAATACGAGTCTCTATAATCCAGATAGAATAAAATTGGTATTGCAATCCTCATTCTAGTAACCAAGTGAATTAGCACAGATTCCTTTAATAGAATATATTTTTAGAGTCTCGGTAGTTTAGTGACTTTTATTCCAGTCCAGGGATAAACTCCGTCATTATCATGAGTTTTTTTCGCTTATCTGCATTTTCTGAGTGCTCTTACTGTGAGGAAAACATTCGTAAGCGATTCCGATCTAATCCAGGATTGGACAAGGTTACCTTTCTGAGATTCAGAGGTCAGATGACAGTCGCTTTGTTAAAACAATGTTGTCCTTGTGAAATCTCCTAGATTAAGTAGCCCCCGACAATATCCTTTATAAGAACGGGTATTCCCGTATAAGAACGGGTATTTTCTTCGCCCTAGCCAATAGGCTAAAATATCAATATATACAAATACTTAGATTCTAAATATTATAATAAATTTACCAATCATCCTTATCCAAAAAAAATACAAATACTTGTAATCACTATACAAATACTTAGCCCGATCCTAGTCGAAGTCAGATCATAGGCGTAAGTAAGTTTTGTAATCATTCAAGGATTCGATCTCTTCCTATGGGTGCTGTCACACTACTCTTTAGAAATGTTTACAAACATTTTCTAACACTAACACTTTTACTATATATTGTTAGAAATTGTTACATTATGTTAGGAATTGTTAAATGTTTTAAGTGCTCCTAAACTTGTGGAAAATGTTTACAAATATTTATAACATTAAAATAATCGGTTCTATCTATCAAGAATTGAAGATTTGCTCATTGGATTAGATTTAATTTTTTGTTAATCGACAAAATTATTTCTAAAAAAATAATTATAACATATATTTTCTAACATTATCTAACATGAAAACATTTTCCAACATTGTGATCGAATGTTTCTTAACAAACTTAATTAACGGTTGTAAACATTTTTAAACAGCAGTATGGCAGCATCCTATCTTATAAAAAGTATTTTAACATAAGAACTAAACACAGATTTTTTCCTAAGTATCAGTCTATAGACAATTGCCTGAAGGAACCATCTATACCGAACAGTTCGTCGTAGTTTGTTGGTTTCCCAGGTCTTAAGCTTTCATTGGCCTTTAATGCGTCTTGAGCTTTGAACCAATCTCTGTATTCTATCAGTTTTTGTGTCCATCGGTCTGAAACAAATCAGAAGATTTCTTTTAATAATTATCCGGAAACCATTATTTAACTCCTTATTTTTGGGGTTCCGTACTTTGGGTAAGGAAAAACGTGGATGGTGGGTGTAAAAATGTGTATTACTGAGACTTCGCTGTTCGTCTATCTGTCTCTTTGACACCAGATTGATCTCATGAAACGCCACTAGGTAGTTGAAATTTTCATAGATGTATACAAATACGTGTATAATCACCAGCAAAACTAAGACTTCACTGTCCGTCTGTCTGTCTGTCTATATTGAAAGTCTGGGAGTCAATATTGAAAGCCGTTATAGTTAGACAGGTTCAAATTTTCTCAGAATATGTATTTCTGTTGCCGCTATAATAACAAATACCAAAAATAAAATAAACTAAATATATAAGGTTGCTCCCATACAGCAATAAAATTGCCATTTTTATAAATAATGGTATGGATTGAGGAATATCCTTATATAAGATCCATAAGATTGAGGAGTGTGCGAGTTCAACTCGCACTTCGCCGGTGTCATTGTTGTTAACTATGACATTTTTCGAAATGGCATTAAGGTTTTTCAGAGTACCCTACCTTGTAATTCTTCCATGGTACCACATTCGCCACCGTATTCTTCTGGCAGCATTTCTTGCGGAATATACTTGTATAATTCTTGGAGATCTTTGTGTATGAAAATCTGAAATGTAACACGAATTTATCAGAAAGAGCAATGGGTCTAATAATAGGGAATATGCATTTGATTTAGATATGGCCGAAAAAAATAACGTGTAATCTTTAATGCTGAAGAAATATACCCA
>DVZL01008919.1:0-10023 GCA_018236625.1 Lasaia peninsularis | reverse complement strand
TCTAAAGCTTTACGCGCTGTTGGCACGAACGGAAGTGTGCTTAATTCTTAATTAAGCTAATTGCGAGTATCGGCGAATATGTTTATTATATGCTCCTAAGATATACTGCAATTAATCTTATAAAAAAGTAGAGTTGCATAAAGCGTATAGCTCGGCCGGGACAGCGACATGCGTCAGGCGGGACAGACGACGCACCTACAACATCTCTGGCATCTATAGGCCACGATTGTCTCTCCAAACTTTTCAGGAGAGACATGTTCTTGTTCGTTGTAATTTAAACAAAGTAAAACTACAAAAAAATGACTCGGAGTTCATTATGATGTCGTCTGTATATGTTTTGTTTGTAAATTCTTCCTATTTAGGGAAAAGCAAGGGAACTTTATCCATACCACCTAGTCTTGGGTATTTTATATTTTTAACAATGATGGTATATCCATGGAAGATGATTCCATGGAAAATGAGATGACGGACTTCTTGTAAATCTGTTGGAATTTTACCAGAAATTTTGCGGAACTTTAGCGGAAACACGAAACGACACTTTTCACTGCCAGATATCACACACTGATGCACAATATTAAACGTTTTATGATAAAAACGCCACCATTTTTACAAATAAAATACTAATTAAACACAATTTTTAAAAACTAACATCTCACAGTAATCCGCTCCATTCCGCGTTCCCACTTAAACTCTCGTCTGTATAAATGATCATTTTTTTGTTTTGACAAACTGAACATCAATTGACGAACGATGTTTTATATTATAAAATATTATATGGGACCTTCATTAAGTTATGAATTATAATACAAAAACTTTTTTAATCGGTTCATTGGTATAATTCGCATATTTATTTTAGTAATAACAATGCTAGGAATTGTCGTGTTCTAGTTTAGAAGTAAGTATTGTTAGTAAATTTATTAAAAAAAAAATCAGCCATGGTTGGCAACAGATTAATAACATATTTATTTGCAAGCTTGTATACGTTTTAAATAAATAAAAAGTTGAGAGGTGTCAAGGGACACCGATGGAACGGAATTTACAATTTTTTTATTACAATTCCTTAATTAATCGATAATAACACGACATTTTTTCGTGAGATTTTTTTCCTTTCACAACGCGTGATAAGGAACATCGTTCCAAATATTACAAAGATACAAAAAGTAAGATAGACAATCAAACCTCAAACAACAAATTATTATAACATACCTATTACCATTATTAAACCATTTTGGGTATAGTTATTCTATTCTCTTTTTAAGCAAACAAAGCAATAAAATATCAATTTGATATATGTCTTTATAATTTATGATCTATCAGAAACTATTAGTAGTTTAATTAAAAATTAACTTTATCTTCCCATTGATTGATATCGTCGATCAGCAACCTATTAGTTTAGTTTTTCGATAGTCATGGTTATTTGTTACATATTTAATGAATTTAGTCGACTATGTCAACATATGCAGAGATTGATCACCAGCGGACCGGCTTTGTAGCTTGCATAAACGATTAATAAACAGTTTGTCAGTTTTGTCACACGTTTTCGTTTGGAATAGGCAATATATTCATTTGAATAGAGAAACTCGGAAAACAAGTTTAGCACGAGCGACTGCAGACTTGCATTTTTCTCGCCTTCGTGGGGTTTTAGGTTTCCGTGGTTTAGGGTTTCGTAAAATTAGAACCCTATTACTAAAACTCGGCTGTCCGTCTGTTTGTCTATTTGTCTCTTTGGTGGCTGTATTCCATAAATCGTGATAGCTAGACAGCTGAAATTTTCACAGATGATGTATTCCTATTGCCGCTATAACAACAATTAATACTGAAAGCAGAAAAAAATTATTTATATAAAAATTATTAATACGGAACCCTTCATGCGCAAGGACGACTCGCAATTGGTCAGTTTTTTATTTTCAAGTGAATTATGTATGTAAGTAGGTATACATAGTTCTCTTATATAGGTTTAGAACTTAAGGGAGCGTTTTTAATTAAAGATTTTAACATTCAGTGAAAAATAATATATTTTTTATTCTACGTAACATTTTTTTGATTAAAAAACTTTAAATATCATAAAAAAAACTTTAAAAAACCCTAAAACTTAAACTTATTTATATTATACCTATTATTAATAATTTTCGGCATAGCCTTATCCTGTTTCTATATTTTTATATCCAGTTTCTATATTTTCTTTATTTTTATATCCTGTTTCTATATTTTTTTTGTTTCTATATTTCTATATTTTTTTATTTTTATATTTAGTCTGTTTATTATATGACCCTAGACAAGGCAGCCAGCTTTAATTTACACTATTAATTTGATAGTAAAATTGAGTATGTAATTATACAATTAATTAACATTTAAAGAAAGACTGCTCAATTTGAATAAAAAGTTATTCTATTCATATTAATGACGTCAATACTTAATACCTACTAGCCACATATAAACTAGATTTTTCGTGTTATATATTTGGAACTGTTACATTCCGATACTTGAACCCGTTGCATTTTAAACTGCCTACAATAAGTAGGCAGTTTAAAATGCAGACCTACATACGTGTCTATTTGGGTACAGTGCAAGGTGCGTAGTTACGAGTTGACCTACTAATTAACTGAATGTACAATTGACATTATTTAAATTTAGTTTTATTAAAAGTTTAGTTTCTTTAACAAAATGCTAGTTTAGTCCAGGTTCCGTTGTAGAATAGGCCAACTGCCTTCCACCCAGGCAGCTTGTAAGAGGCGAGCACAGGGTCTATTGCCATTAACACCGTGACATTGACTAGGTAGTAGAGTCTTGCAACGACTCACCCGGATTGGTACCACCGTCTTACCTTTTCCTGTCACAATAGCGGCAGTGCTCGCCATTGTTGTGTTCTGGTTTTGAGGGTAGGGTAGCCGGTAAACTTACTCCCGCAAAAGGCTTATTATCCCAGCCTCAGGTTGGCAAAGTACCATGACCACCTTTGATGTCCATAGGCGATGTGTATATCTTACCATCAGGAAATCCGTCTGCTTGTTTGTCTTCCATTGTCATAAAAAAAAAATTAACCGACTTTTCCACCGACGAACCGACGGTTCTCAGTTCACCTGTTTTGTTTGCTTGTCAGATATCAAATGGATTTTGATGATCATACAAATAAGACAGGTGAAGATTCAGAGGTGATCCAATATTTTTTTTATTGCGATTGGCAAAATAGTTATTGATATAAAATTAAAAACGAAAATAAAATACTTATATACAACACGAATATGAAATTAAAGTCTGTTTTTTCATTTTACTGCGTTTAATCTATAAAGATGTATACAAATAAATAAAATTAGAATATTTGTATGTAATATTAAAATGACCGCTTTTTACTAAAATGGTAGGTAGAGGTGTGCTAGTATATCCACAACTCTTGAAGCCAGTAAATATACTAGAATATCTATGATTAGCCAAAGTATCAGGGCCTATGTTAGGTGGCAAGCCTATCGTCACTTCAGGCCCATTCCAATCCCGGGCAATGTAATGCTTAAATAATCTGAAAAACATTTAGAAATGTTGAAGTTACTAAATGCATATATATGTTCACAAGGTGCAGTGTACGTAAATAAAAATAATATTAAAATTTTGTCTGTCTGTTTGGCTTACAATGAAATGAATTTCTCGAAAGTAGAAAAATAAGTCACGCATAAAAAAAAGTTCGGTACGTTACTATATTGAGAAGAGTATTTTAAGCCTTTTATGTAAGTAATAATCTAACCTTCTAAATTAGAATACTGAAATTAGGATGGGATGAATAGGGTGAAAAGATATCAGATTTATATCAGAAATATTATTACTGTGAGATGTGCTACTTACAGCGGATATATCTATATAATGTGTAGGCGCTTTAATAATAAATATAATCTTAACTTTTTGGCTCGTTAAGCGTCTAACACTTAAGTATTGTGCTTGACAATCAGTACCAAAGATCAAATAGATGATAGACGAAGCTTTGTTGTACCTGGCGTTTACACTTACAACATGAACTAAATCATTGTTGCCAAATCTTGATATTACATTGTTGGTTTAGCTGAGATGGCATCTGCTTATTAGAATTTAAATTAAATTGTGTACATTGCTTTGTATCTGTTGATAATACGTGTAAGTTTTTTTTACTGTCAAATATTTTTTTATTACTTTGTTGCCTACAAAGTAAAGAGGCAAAAGAGGTCTTTAGTGCTACAGTTAAGAGGTTATATAGTAATTATTAAATAATCGCTATCACCAAATAGTATGAAATAAAGTTGCTTGATCTCTGTCCCCATGTATGCTCATATGTTTAAAATTACCGAATGGATTTTGAAGCCGTTTTTTAACAGATAATATTAAATTGATTCGGCGGGAGGCGGGTCGCTAGTTTTTTTTTTATAAAATCCATCAGTATCATTTTATTATGCAAATATGCTAAATATAAATATATTTTAAAAATGAATATTACGATAAAAGTGAAGTAACAAAAAAATAAAATTAGACTTTTAAGATTTGTTTTCTTATTATTATTATAGTCATAGATATGATATCGAGCGAGATTAATGCGTCACTAAAAATAAACGATACACTAATTTCTCAATGATCTTCACTTGTGCACTTTAAGTGAACAAAATAGCACCAAAATTGGAAAAACCTAATTCTGCGTCCATTTTTCTGCGTCTCTGGACTTCGCAAAACCCCTTCTATTTTGTTTGTCACTGAATAATTTAAACTTTTTAGACAACAGTTTTATTTTACCAACTACAAGGAACAAGAGCTAAACTTAGAATCAGATGAATTTATTTACGATAAAACATAAAATAATCCAAATTAATATGTTTTACGTATTTCTAGTCTGTACAAATTGAATATTTTGCCCAATAAGTTGTAAAATAAAAAAAAAAACAAAATATCGATTGTTAATTTTAATAAATAAAATATGGTATTTTATTAAAATCGTATTGTGATTTAACCGAAATTTAAATGATGTTATTTTGTCATATTTTTATAATTAATTAAAATATTGGCTGGTTGACCAGAGCCTAGACCTCCAGGGTAAAATTATTATAATTTGTAAATATATTGAGTCATACAAGTTTTGCGTGTCTCAGTTCGTTAATACATGGTGTTCAAGTTGCGTGCGATATGCATCTTGCTTCTATTTGCGTTATTCTGATTTTTATTTCAAGGGCACTTTTACATTTACCGTGTTATATATTGTTCTATCTTTTGTTTACTGATAAGTCACACGTCACCTTTATTAACTAATTATGCGTATTTATAGGAATATTTAGATATTGTGGTGTTGAAAGGATTATTTTTCCTTCTCGGAAGATCTAAGATTCCGATAGAAACTAACGAACCACAGACTATAATATATTAAACGATTTAAAGTGACGAAATGTCAGTTGCGTCGCACATATGATTTAAAAGCAGCTAATGATATTTTGGGACAAATACGTTTAAAAACTTAAAAAACATACTCCTTAACGGGTTTTTCTTTAACTTTTTGATAATATCCTTCTTAGTATATTTTTATTTAATTTCAACGAAGTTTTTTTTTACCATAACAATACAAAATTACTTAGGTACAGTAGCTGGATTGATACGTTACGGATTTGTGCCACCATTTTGTGAATGTTCGCCATTGTCGTATTCCAGGGTGGAAGGTAGGGTAAGCATTACATTTTTTCACGTGTCTTAAAATCTTCACCATATAAAAGCAGTAAAAGCAATAATACATCAATAAAATCTTTGGTATATGGATGACGGTCTGTCCGTATATCTTCTTACTATTAGGAGAGCCATCTAACATTAAATAAAATACCAATATAGGAGTCTGATTGACTACATAGTATAAAATGAAATCCCGTAGTCTGTCTTTATGTATGCTAAGATTTTTAAGACTATCCAACGGGTTTTGAGGTGGTTTTCTTAACAGATAGGTAGATTAAAGACAAACAAACAAGTAGTATAAACAATAAATCAAATTGGAATGTCTGTATGTAATATTAAAACCACCACATTTTTACTAGGTGTATACAAGGTATATATAACACAATAATATTTTTAGATTCTTTGTCTGTCTGCCTGTTTGTAAACGTTAATTAACTAACGTTAACTAGGTGGTGGAGTTTTGCAATGACTCGCCCGGATTGGTACCACCGCCTTTCCTATTCCTGCCATAATAGCGTCAGTGCTCGCCATTGTTGTGTTCTGGTATGGAGGGTAGGGTAGCCGGTAAACTTTCTCACGCAAGAGGCTTACCGTCCCAACCTCAAGTTGACAACGTAGCATTTCCCTCTTTGGTGTCTATAGGTGACGTGAATTTCTTACGTATAGACACTATAGACTTGCACATAAGGTCTAACACACCGGCCATATGACAGCGCTACAGCATCTATGGTGTCTATAGACCACGGTTATCTCTTACCATCAGGAATACGTAAATATTTCGCTACAAGGAAACTAATTAATTTTAATACGCGTAGCAGCTAGTCGTAAAAAAAGTATTGGTCTGCGATATTGCGCCAAGTATTACTGACACACTACACAACTTATGGTACTGTTGAGTATTATTGAAGATGATATAGACACTAATGGTTTGTGTTAACTTGTTGCACAATTGAAAGTTATGTTAGTTTATAAGAGATATTTATGATGTTAATATTCGTATATTTGTTACCATCAACAGATCTTTTTGGCAGAGCGGAGCATCAAGGTCATGGTTTACAGTGTAAGCTCGAAGTCCATGCCTGTCAATGTTTGTGTTCCTCAAGGCTGTACTTTCTCCCACGTTGTTTCTTCTACATATCAATGATATGTAATACTCATTGCTATGCGGATGATACAACTGGGGATGCCTTATACTTTAGCGGACACAACATTTCTCGGGAACACGTCAGCGAGGGCCGGAACCAACTTGTGTCTGAAGTCGAGAGTCTTTTGACCATCATCTCGTATTGGGGCCAACAATTTGGTACAATTTAACCCAAAGAAGATTAAAGTATTAAGATTTAGCGTTTTGTTTGGATCTTTTACAATTCTTAATTCTGAAATAAACATTCCTTATAAAAAATAAACCTTCCTCAACACCTATTATCCCTGAAAGGGTAGGCAGAGGTGTGCTAGTGTATCCACGAATCGTAAGTCCAGTAGATATTTTAGAACACTCACAATTAGCCAAGGTACTAGGGCCCATGATGTGATGGTTGGCAAGCCTTCGGGCCGTTACCACTTCGGGCACATTCTGAATCTGGACAATGTAATGCTTTCTCAGAATAATCTGAAAAACATTTTAAGAAGATTGCCCGACCTGGGCATGGAATTCGGACCCTTACGTAGCTAACGGTCTTAACGACAGCTGTACAATTACACACACCATAGAGGAATTGCGTTATTTATTCATTTCCACAATACGAAATACGAACGAAGAAGGGAACTTATTTGATTTAACCACGGAACACATCTAAAAGAAATGTGGACTCGGTCCCTCCTACGCAGTATCTCACAGTACACTTAATGAATCGCTAATCCTCATTTCATTAGCTAATTTCTAAGTATACATTAGATGAATAAATATTTTGTTGGTTGTGTGTTTGGAATTTGGAATATTTGTAATTTTGTGACAATTGATTTATCAATATTGACTTTTTTTATGATACGAGACAGCGAATAGGTAAACGGGTCTCCTGGTAGTAAGAGACAACCGCGACCTATAGACACCATAGACGTTGTAGGTGCGCCACTGCCCTGTGGTCGGGATGTTAGACCTTATGTGCAAGTCTACCAACTACTTTACCCTCCGGACTGGAACACGACAATGTCATTATGGCAGCAGGAATATGCCCTGCCCGGGCGATTTGCTGCACAGCACTCTACCACCAGTAGTCATGTTGGTAGTAACCCAGTTAACCTATGCTCGCCTCTTACGAGCTGCTTGGTAGGAAAGCAGTTGGTCATTCTACACAGAAGATCCGAATACACGCGTGCAAAGCTGGGGCGAGTCGCTAATATAACCAATATGAATGATAATTGATATGAAATATATGATGGTATGATGTGCAAGTTTGTGTGTGAGTTACATGTACAAGCAAAATTGTATCTTAAAAAGTCACATTTAAAGTCAAAATTTAAGACTCATTTTGCTCTGAGCGTCAATAAAGTAATAATAGCGACGCGGTGGTATAAATGTTCTTTAAACCGCTATAAATACGTACATCGTCACTAACACACCGGACTAGTGGAGACTCGAACGTAGATACATCCTAAAACAATGTGCAACCAAATATATCTAGACGACAGTCTAAACACCGCTGACGAGAGACAGACATTTATATTTCGGTTTTGGATGATATAGATCTTTTTTATGCTCTCCTGTTATATTTGTGTCAAATAAAATTAACTGTGTGTTTTGTAACAAAACCTATGTTGCTTATTGTATATATTATACCTTTAAAGTAAATTGTTCTTTTGTCTTTTCACCTATACGTACGTAAATTTGGCGTTTATTTTTTAATTATTCGTTTATTTTACCGTACCCAAAGAGGAAAAACGGAACCCTAGTATTGAGATTCTGCTGTCTGTCTATCTGTCTATTACCAGGCCGTATTTCATGAACCGTGATAGCTAGACAGTTGAAATTTTCACATATTATAAGATAATAAAATAGATATATACAGGTTGTTCCCATAAAAAAAAATCTTGCCATTTTTACTTCTATGGACCTAATATCGTCGGCTAATGGTGAGTATTTACACTTATCTTTGTTTTCTTTTTTTTTTACATGGTCGTGACGATATTTTTTTGGTTTTTCGATTTCTGTACCCAAAGAGTGAAAATTGAAAACCTATTTAGTGAGGGTCTTATTGACTGTCCATCTGTCTGCCTGTCACCGCGAAAGCTAAACAGTTGAAATTGAGAAAGCAGATATTTGCAAGTCTAAAGGCACTATACTAATGGAATGGTATGTAGTAATACTAATATATTTACAAAATATATTATGTGAATACGTCAAAGCAAAGGCCATTAGTGTGAGTGAGTTCTCTTTGATTTGTAGAAAAGCGAGAACACGGTATGTCATGCTTTGAGGTTCTTTTACATCATTAGAGATAATATTTTACTTATTATGACTGGCTACGAATACTTCATTTATTTTCAATAAAGTTTCTCCTGTCTACACCATCAGATATATATTTCATAGTCGTTCTCTTGATAAGTGAATTTATAGAATTATACATTTCCTTTCAGGTTTTACTAGAAGAGATATTAATATCAAATATACCTTTTCACACTGAATTTTATTTATTACTATCTGTACTCGCGACTTCAACCGTTTTTGCTTAATTATTTTTTTTATTCATCTCTTAAATAAAGTATTTTAAGCCGTTTCTTATTACATTAACTGTCTGCCAGTGAAAGTCCCGTCAAATTCGGTCCAGCCGTTTCAGAGATTTTTCCCGGTGTTGGTCCAGGTCCTCTGTGTAGAATAGACCAACCTGCCTTCCTGCCACGCAGCTCGTAAGAGGCGAGCATAGGTTAACTGGGTCACTGGTGGTAGAGTGCTGTGCAGCAACGCGCCCGGGTAGGGATCCACCGCCTTACCTATTCCTGCCGCTATACTGACATTGTCGTATTCCGGTCCGGAGGATAAAGTAGCCGGTAGACTTACACATAAAAGATCTAACTCCCCGGCCACAGGACAGCGGCGCATCTACAACAACTGTGATGTCTATAGGCTACGGTTGTCTCTTACCATCAGGAGAGCCGTGTGTGTTTTTTGTACCGCTAGGCCCAACATTTTTCGTAGGCCTGGTGTGCCTAGAAGTACAAAAGCAATTTAGCCTAGCTGTACTAAAGATAAATAAAAATAAATAATAGTTAAAAAAAACTATAACACGCTTTTATTGCTTGTACAACTAAAAACTAGAAAATAAATCTAAGTGCAGTGAAATATATTAGTGCAATTCTACTGTGAGTTCAGCTGAACATGATGATTGGCATGTAATGACCCCATCGCCCGCTGGAAATAATCTA
>DVZL01008918.1:0-10023 GCA_018236625.1 Lasaia peninsularis | reverse complement strand
TATGTATTAGTATCGTTGTCTAACACCCATAACACAGGCATATAATTTGCTTACTTTGGGGTTAGATCAATTTGTGTGATTTGTCCAGTAATATTCCAGTAATATTTATTATTATTATACATAAATTACATATTTATTTTGATTCCATTGCATATTCCAATCATATATAACCGTCGGTCGCTCTGTTTTGTGCACAAAAATAAAACATTAATTATTACAGTCCGCTTTTATTTATTGGAAGCCAGATCTCCTAAGAACCAAGCAAAAGCTCTAACAGCAAACATTTTTAAGCAACAACGTGGCAGCACCCTTTGAAACTATCCCTATCTGTCAAAAATCAAATTAAATTAAAAATAATATATATTTTTTCATTTTAAGTGTGAGCGATACGAAGTTCGTTGGGACAAATAAATACTTATCTTCGGACAAATCACACAAATTGATGTAACCTCAACGTAAGTTAAGTGTTATGGCCGTTAGTCAATCTATACATATGTATTTAAAAAATAAATAGATCCAGGTGACTAAAAACAGGTCGAGAACACATTTTTCGCATTTTTAGAATTCTTGTGCTAGTATAAATATAAAAAATACATATCAGAATAAATTTTATAAATATACTCGGAAATATAGAAACCATCAAAAACCTATGAAAAACTAAATCTCGCAGCTCAATGTTAATACCGTAAAAAGTTGTGAGATCGATGTAATACCAAGTCGGTTAATTTATTTACTTCCTATTTAAGGGAACTTCTGTCTTAAGATATTATGTAAGTTATTTTAATTTCAATATTAAAAATCTTTTACGTTTTATCGTTGATAGGTTAAATAAACGGTCATTAATCATGTTTTATTGAATAAAAACCTTTGTAGGAGGAAATACGAAGCTAAATTTCGCTAGCATAAGTGAGAATTCAGGCGCCTTAAAACGCCTTAAACCCGGGTTCTAATCTCGGTCCGATTGTTTATTTTATTTTTTCTCTTTTTATGTTATTCATATTTCAACAGCAAGTATTTTGCATAATTATAAGTAAATATTATTCCAAAAAGACATGATGTACAAAAAAAAACACCGAGCAAAATTCAGTAATCCAGGTGCTGCTATTAAAAAACATTAATATGCAGTTATTAAAAAAGCGATTCCTTTAAAATGGTAGGTATTATACAAAGCCATAAAATTAAGTTGTAGCCATACATCGTTTTGGCACAATATAGAGGGTGATTAGGTGAGCAACTTGGCATCAAAAACTCATTTCCGACAATTTCGAAGATATATTCATCTGGTTTTAAGCTTTGAGCAACGAGCATACTATCAGACATTTTACTCTTGCTGCCTCAGGGTGAACCGTTGCTAGGTTAGACCAACCGGGGGTCCACAAACCATTAGGTAAGAGAGGAACAGAGTAAGTTACGCTTCCAAGTCTCTTTCCGTCCGCGTCCAAATTTTTTAAAAGAAAAAAGAAGATAGCGGGTATCTTCTCTATCTCTCTATTACCGCAATATTTCTCTTTCTACCTATCGGAAGCTACCACTTTAAAGTATGTCACATATTATCTATATGGCTCTCCTGATGGTATGAGACAACCGCCGCCTACAAACACCACATATGTTTTAGGTGCGTCATGTCCTGTAGCCGGGCTGTTTGGCTTGATAGGCAAGTCTATTTACCCTCCGGAACGGAACACAACAATGTTTTTATGCCGGCATGGGTAAAACTAAGGATCCCTACCTGGACGAGTTGCTGCACAGCACTCTCTTACCAGTTGCAGTGGTCACGTTGTTAGTGATCCAGTTAACCTATATTTACCTCTTATGAGCTGCCTAGTAGTGAGGTAGATGGTCTATTCTACACAGAGGACCCGGATCAACACAGGAATGGTTGTCATAGCTATTATAAGTAAGACATCATACGACGTTAACGTCAATGTATTCGCATTTCATACAAACTGATAAAATCAACCAAAAATTCTACTTAGCAAGTATCTTGTATAGATAATGTTATCGTAAGGGCTGCCACTTTTTAACTGACTTCGAAAAAGAGGAAGTTCTCAATTTGTCTGTATTCTATTTCTTTTTATAATCTAGTTTCGTGATTAGTCCATCAATTCTGAATAGATAATGCTGTTTTGTAAGATAAATCATACTTCAGAGGTGGTTCCGTATAAATTTTATGGTAATTAAATAAGCGCGCTTTTAAATATCTGAACAAATAAACAAAATTGGAGTGCCAAAGGTGGTGACCAATGACGTATATATGTATATTAAGGCCGAGGCCATCTATTTATAGATTTGATACTAAATATCTATAAAAATAAATAAAAGTGTTTGTATGTAATATTAAAATAAACGCTTTTTACTAAATGCAATTGTATATCTACACACAAGGTACTTACACCGAAATATGTAGTATTTTTTTTAATGTTTGTCTGTTAGTATCCGCTAATCTCTGGAATGGCTGGATCGATTTTGACGGGACTTTCACTGATAGACAGCTTATTTAATGTATAAAATGAAACAATTAAAAACGCGGACGAAGTCGCGCCACAGCTAGCTTAAATATAAAAACTAGTTATTTGGCTAAACATGATAATGAAATTGAAGTCGGTTTGTTATAGTTTTATTGTGATTTCATCATTTAAGACATGGAAGCCAAATAGGGTTATGGATATTCCATATTACTCATCGCTGGTGCTTGGTGAAACTTTCACAAATTCATATTTTAATTGAGAAACACATGTACTTTTTTACATTTAAAAATTATTTTTGAAATAAGTTACATATTTATAAGTTATATGTGAAGAAGTACATGTGTTTTTCATTTAAAATATGTATATGGATTTATTGAACATTCATACTTATAATTTTAAAAGATAATTTTAAAATTGTAAGGTTAAAAGCTTAGCCGCTAGCTTATCTTACGGCTACCCTAACTTCCAAATTGGAACACAATATAATATGGTCTGATGACTCCAGTAGTGGGGATATCTAGCTATCTACGTTTCTGTGTTATTCCCCTACTGCAATAAGTAATACTAGCAGGTATGCTGCAAAGACTTGTCTGGATTGCGTCACACAGAATTGGAAGCGCATTCATTTTTTACACAAAACGTAAAAAGTGTAAAATATGTATAATATTTCTGGATTTACTTATATCATATTTGTATTTGACATGAAACATCCATAATAATAATATACCTGGTAAACTTACGGACAAAAGAATATTAATGTTGTGTTGCCAAACTACAGTTTAAAGCTACCGTACTACATCAATATAGAACGAATTACCAGCGGCAGTATTCCCAAACGGATACGACTTAGGGACCTTCTTAAAAAGAGCATACTCATTTCTAAAAGGTTGGCAACGCATCTGTGATACTTCTGGTGTTGCAGATGTTCGTGGGCGGCGGTGATTACTTACCATCAGGTGACTCACTTGCCCGTTTGCCTCCTCTTCTATGAAGAAAGCTACAATTTCAATTTGGCTTTCTTTTATTAAATCAAAGAAGAAGTAGGTACAATTTTATTATGAAAAAAAATATAAAATAAAAAAAAATAAAGCTAAGAATAAAAGACTAAGTGAACGTGTTAATTGAATTACCTATATGTTGATATGTCCTTAAGATAATAAAACGGGTTGGTTTAAATCTTATCTGTAAAAGTATTTTAATTATTTATTTAAGCCAAATAAGTGAGTTTTTACGGAAGGTGAACTTAACACCTATGGGCATTCTCCACCAATCAACCTTTGAACAATAAGGAAATGCAGTAGTGCCACGCAAATTATAAATTTAGCACATGAATATTATACGTAAACCTATAAATTTGAATACATGTAACAAATGTTATACTCGGTAGTTATATACATACATAAAAACATAATTTCATACATAAATAAATGACTATTATCTGTTAGATTATCAGATATTGAAAATAAAAAAATTAAAAGCTTTTTAAATTTGTCCTTGTCGGCCTGTCGCATCGAGAGCTGTAACTCTGTTATATATAATACACTATAATATATAACATCCGAATATATAATCAGAAACCTCTGATATTTTTGTTTAAAAGAATAAGACGTGGTCACGGATAGAGATATAAAGTAAAAAAATATTCTAAATATAAAAACCCTAACTCTAACCCCGCCGACCAACCGTGAGGTTCAGCTTCGATCTCCGACGGGGACAGGCATTTGTGTGATGAACATAAATGTTTGTTTTTCCGGGTCTGGATGTTTATTAAAATTTATTTTTGTATCTATTTAAGTGTCTTCTATTTATTAGTATCGTTGTCTAATATCCATAACACAAGCATATAATTTGCTTACTTTGGGGTTAGATCAATTTGTGTAACTTGTCTAGATATATTTATTACTAGCTGCGCCCGCGACTTCATCCGCGTTTTTATTTAATTATTTTGTTTTATATATTTTTAAAAGTAAAATTCTAAAATAGAAGTAGCCTGAGCCGTTCCTTATTGAATTAGCTATATACTAGTGTGATTTCCGTCAAAATCGACCCAGCCGTCCAGATAGACAGACAGATTGACAGATAGACAGAT
Organism: Lasaia peninsularis; assembly: GCA_018236625.1. Classification (NCBI taxonomy): domain Eukaryota; kingdom Metazoa; phylum Arthropoda; class Insecta; order Lepidoptera; family Riodinidae; genus Lasaia; species Lasaia peninsularis. Next base: position 5,466 of record DVZL01008918.1, on the reverse strand, counting down.
AAAAATTCTAAAAATACTGTTTCGGTATATGTACCTTGTAAACATACAATTTTATTTATTTGTATAGATTTGTTTATTTTTGACAACCCTAGCTATCTCAATACGGGGCTAGCTGCTTAGCATCAGATAAGCGCAGTGTGTCACTAACACAGTAATTGTGTGTATTTACAGACGTGCAAAATGTTGCCAGCTACGAGGAACAAGTGCGTGGTGATTGCTGGGATCATGATCACTGGTGTGGGACTTATCTTTTCATTATTTTGGACCACAATTTTCACATCAAAAATAAAAAATGTGAGTATTTTTCAACTTTTTACACCGTTTTTTCTATTTTTTCTTACGCAAAATGTATGTACGATAAACAAAAATACTCAACAAAAAATAAATAATAAAAGTGCTGTATATAATGTTCAGTGGCTTATGAGTTTTTTTTAATTTTGTTTTTTTTTTATCGAACCAAAAGAAACAATTTGATTCTCAGTGTATTAAGTCTAAGAGTTCCAATTTTAAACGTAGAATCAATCGAAATCAAGAATAGAAAGAAGTAATCTATCGAAATAGTTGAAAAGTAAGCGGAGATTTTCTAATAGCTGTGCCCTCACTTTGTCCGCGTTTATTAAAATTTGAAATTTATTTATTTTGTTTTGTACATTTCGAAAATAAAAGTAGGCTAAGTGTTTCCTTGTTATACCAGCTCTCTGACAGTGGAAGTCCTGTGTAAATGAGCCTTCGCCGTTACAAAAATTAGCGGGTACAAACAGACAGACAGACTGGCGCAGATAGACGGACAGCGCAGTCATAGTAATATGATCCCATTTTTACTGTTTGAGTACGGAACTCTAAACAAATAATAAACTTGTGAAGCGGTGGATACCTTCAAACGAGCAATTTTTGTGTGTGTCAAAGGGTATCCAATTTTTTTTATGATATTCTAAACATAAAAACATGTTACATAAAAATGTCAAACATTTAAAATTAATTAAGTACGTCTATTTTAAAATATTGAAAAAACTGCGTGATTTCCGCGTAAATCATTGATAGGGCTATTTCTCCCGAGTTTTATGTTTGTGTGCGAAGTAATTGTATGAATGACATTTACGTTGCGCTATTTTTCTTAATCAACTGTGCAATGTCAATGATTTCTGTATTTTAGTTAATGAAATAGTTCAATATTTCTAAATTTTAATATTTTGTTTTTGATATGCATATCATCAGAAAAAATCGTTTTATGGCCATTTTTAATAACCTATCTTAAGTTCACTAGAGTTTTGTTGCTAAGCTATTTTTAATAACAACAATGGTTGCCTGGTTACGATAGCCCTATCTCATGACGTTTGATAGGTTAATGAAATCGGCCATTAACCGTGTTTTCAATGAATAAAAACCTCCTACCAAACCATTAAAATACGAAGCAAAATTTTGTCACCGTTTACGAAGTTAGAATAGCTCGGTTGGGAAATCGGGCGCACTAAAACGCCTTAAAACCCGGGCTTAAACCTCGGTCCGATTGTTTCTTTTACTATTAATATTTCGTCAGCAAATAATGTTCATAGTTATAAGTAATATTATTCCAAAAAAAGATGATATACTAAAAAAACATCGAGCAAAGCTCGATCAGTTACTTATATTTTATCTGTATTCATAGTCTATTATTAAATTTAAATTTGGCGTTTCGACATTTATTTCATGGGCTATCTGTGAATTTATATTTATTTTCTGTACTATAAACTTAGTATATTATTTATATACTAGCGACCCGCCCCGGCTTCGCACGGGTATATTATACATTCTATATACATAGTGTAAACCTTCAAATGACTATTTATTAAAGAAAACCGTATCAAAATCTGTTGCGTAGTTTTAAAGATTTAAGTATACATAGGGATACAGGGACAGAGAAAGTGACTTTATTTTATACTATGTAGTGTACTGATACTGCGACTAAAAATAGCAAATGAAGTGTCTAAGTGTCAACGAGTAAAGGACTAAAATGTCAACACATTATTTTGTACGGACGCGCTTTTGCCATTTTTTTATAGGATAATACATTGAACAGGCGCACAGGTCTCGTGATGGTGAGAGACAACCGTGGCCTATAGACACCATAGATGTTGTAGGTGCGCTGCTGCCCTGGGGTCGAGCTGTTTAGACCTTATGTGCAAGTCTAGCGGTTACTCTACTCTCTGGATCGGAACACGACAATATAATTATGGTGGCAGGAATATATAAGACAGTGGATTCCTACCCAGGCCAGTTTCTGCACAGCACTCTACCACCAGTGGTCATGTTGGTAGTGACCCATTTAACCTATGCTTGCCTCATACGAGCTGCCTGGTAGGAAGGTAGGCAGGTCAATCCTACAAACTACAAAAAGGACTTCTAATCCGACTACAATATCGTCTGACAGGGATACGGGAATAGGCTACGACGGAGACAAGAATATGGCTGGTGTTATTATTATTTTTATAATAAACTAGTGACCCGCTCAGGCTTCGCACGGGTATACTATACATGTTATATGCATAAAAACCATCCCCTTAAATCACTTTATCTATTTAAGAAAACCGCATCAATATCCGTTGGGTAGTTTTAAAGATTTAAGCATACATAAGGATATAGGGACAGAGAAAGCGAATTTGTTTTATACTAAGTATGTAGTAATTACATTTGTGGAAGAGACTCGGTGGTCTTGTGGTACGCGCGTCGGACTTCTATTTCGGTATCAATATGGGGACGGACTTGCCACCCGTCACGTTATGGAACCTTATATCGTCGGCTAATCATGGGTGCATATGTACATCTGCCTACCTATTCAAGGATGAGGGTGTGACGATATTTATTATTTATAATAAATGCCAAATATGCCTATATTTATTTGCAACATTATATCTTACCATTGCTTAGAAAAAAATAATAGCAATAAAATTATAATCATGTTCGATAAGAATTGACAATCATACGGACAAACGTTTCTGATTATTGTTTAGCTACGTCATTTGTAAGATAAGGTTGGATAATTTTTTTAGGATCTTGTCTGAGCTATTCTGATTTCGTGAAAGTCAGCGAAATTTATCTTTGTATTATAACGATATAGGTCTCTATTTAATGAAAACACCTGAAAATAAAACATAGCTAGATCAATTTATCGCCACCGAAACTCCCTATATACAACATTTCAATAAAATCGTTACAGCCGTTTCCGAAATCGCTGATATATAAATACAAGAATTGCTCGTTTAAAGGTATTAGAATAGATTAGATAGATAAGATTTAAAAAATTACATGTCACAGGCCGGGCGGTACGAAGCTCGCAGGGACAGCTAGTTTGTCTTATAAATTGGGAGCCAGAAAATTCTGTCTGACGTTTTATGAGATTGGAAAGCAATTAAGCATTATTATTTTCTGAAGATAGGAAATACGAAATAAAAGATCGTCACGCCTATATTCCCGATAGAGTATGCAGAGGTGCATATGCACCCACGATTATCCAACGACATTAGATCCCTAGAAATACAGGCTACCCTTACACACCAATGATGGTAATGGGACGATGCTAAACTGAAGCTGGGGTGTTAAAATTTTTGCGTGAGTAGTGAATAGTCTGGATTGGAACATGACAGTGGCGTGTAATAACATCTCGTCGGCAGGAATAAGGAAAGGGATCGAATCCCAACCATTAGTCACAAAACTCTACCATTTAATCTTGGTCAAGATGTTAGTGAAACTAACCAAAGTTTAGTTGCTTAGGCTGGTTTCTCATAAAATCAAACCAATATCGAGGGTCATTGTACTACTAACAATACCTTAATCATATAAATCGGTCAAGTAAGTTGAAAGATATGACGTAATAAAAGATCATACATACATAGTAACATATACCTAAAGGTACTTGCGATATACGTAATCTTTGCCCCCTGCTTAATCCATTTAAATATAATAAATGCAAAAGTTTGAATTGATGGATGTGTTTGGATGTTTGTGTTTTTGGAGTAGACACCATCACTCCATAACGTCACTACAAAACGGATTTTGATGAAACTTGACAATGTTTTAGATTATGGAGAGAGTCGCGGGCAACAGCTATGTAGTAAATAAAGTAAACCTTTGTGACAAACCTATACTTAGGTAATTGTAATATACCGCAATGTTGTAAGGGCTTAGGCATCGAGTTTCAGATTCATTTTAATACATTTTTTTTTTAAAAAGAAAACCAATTTTGTATATAAATTTTCTAAACATTAATGGGTAAAATGGACCACTATAATTTTTAGTTAATATAAATAACTAGCTGTCCCGGCAAACTTCGTACCGCTCGTACTTATGGGGTATGAAAACCAAGATTACATTCAAAACCAAAATAATGAATGAAAACTTCACTTATAAATTTCATTTGATTTCTGAACGACTTTTGAATTCAACTGATTCCAAAAGACGAACATCATGTTTCTAAGTAGGTATAGTTTTCAAGAGAAAACGAAAAGAGAAAACGATTTTACAATATTTCTTGTCTTCCCTGGACAAATAATTCAAAACCAAATTTAGCAAAATCGGTCCCGGCAGTTCTCGAGTTTTAGTGTGACCATCGAAAAACAAATGATTTATATATAATATGTTATGTATAACGTAAAACAACTTAGAGTAGCCAGTAGACTTGCACATCAGGCCTAACACCCCGGCCACAGAACAGTGACGCACCTACAATATCTATGGTGTGTATGGGCCACGGTTGTCTCTTACCACCAGGAGAGCCGTGCTTGTTCGCTGCCTTATCCCATAAAAAACATACATTCGAATTAAAAACCTTTTTGTTATTGATTCAGTCGGCACAATCTCTAACTTTTTGAAGTCCATTTGCAAGTTTATCAAACCGTTGAAGAAATATGGAGCAAATAGTTATTAAAACCAAAGATAAGGTTGTTTATATTTTATTTTCACAGACAACAAATAACAACGTTATGCTAATCTTTGTTGATGAACAAAAAGGTTTGACATTTTAAAAGCTTTGGAAACCATTGAACTTATTGTAATTGAAATTTTTCTTCTTTGTTACTTCATTTCTGAAGGTCGTATCCCGCTTAAAAGTAGATACCTTATATATTTTATGACAAGCTGTGCCCGTGACTTCACGTTTTTTTTTCATTTTATACATTTCTAAAATATAATTCTAAAATAAAACTAGCCTAAGCTATTCCTTATTAAATCAGCTGTTTACCAGTGAAAGTCCTGTCAAAATCGGTCTACCCGTTTCAGAAATTAGCGGATACAAACAGACAGACGGAGAAAAATTCTAAAAAAATATATTTATATATTATGTACCTTGTAAGTGTTTACATAAGCATGCAGTAAAAAGCGGTTATTTTAATATTATATACAGACACTCCTATTTTATTTATTTGTATAGATAGTGTTGTAGTCTTCCTATGGTTCAACACTAGGTTTATTAAAAGTTAAACAAGTAAAAAAACA
>DVZL01008917.1:0-10023 GCA_018236625.1 Lasaia peninsularis | reverse complement strand
TGACAGTGAATATACGAAAATTCGGGCTCGGAGTTCGTATCTTTCAACTGTCAAAAAGATACACAATAGCCCCGCTGATGTACAAGTCTACCTGACCCTCTGAATACGACAACATAATTGTTAAACTTACTTTATTAATAATTTTAAAATTTCATCCTTAATCTGGCAACTTTTTAACATCTTTGACGTCTATACATGCCGTATATACTGTCAAGAACGCAGATATCTTATTTTTTTATGATACAAACATGTACATTTTAATATTTCCCATATTTTTAGGATTCCGCACCTAAAGGAACGACTAAGACTACGCTGTCCGTCTGTCATCAGCATGCATCTTATGAACTGTGATAGAAAGTTTAATGTTTCATAGAGGATGTATTTCTATTGTAGCTATAAGAATAAATAAATAAATACTAGGTACTAATAAACAGAATATATATAATATGACGGATACTCCCACACAACATAGTACAGGAATTTTTGCTGTTATTTTGCTGTTATTATACGTAACAGCACTAAACACTTCGTTTTCCAAGCAATTTACATGCATCTTATTGGTAAGAAAATAGGCGAGGATTACCTAACCACTAATAAGATTTTAATTAAATTTGGTACAAAGATAGAGTTCACCTTGAGGAAGACATTGGCTACTTTTTACTGCAAATAAGAGGACCTTTAACACCTCACGTTAAAGGAGGGGATGAATATTTGTATGGAATTTTTTTGATGTCATATAAATATAACCGATTCGTTTTCATTTTACAATTGCCTAGATTTTGTTTGTATGATAGACACACGCAGGCAAAGCCGCGGGCAACAGCTAGTATGATATAACATTATAGTAAATAAAACAAGTAGTTCAATAGACGAAATGAATTTACTTTAGAGTATTTTGTAACAACTTTTGAAACACCAATTGTACAAACTACTTTCTTGCTGAATAAAACAAATTTTAAAATAACCTTTATTTTGTCTTGGCTCAATAAAAACTTGTTACACAAAAAGAGAATTCAAGCGATTCACATGAATAAAATGTACGAAATTCCGTACAAATGCATGAAGTAGCCATTCCGTGTAAACTTCCACGTTCGCTGTTAGTTCGTACTTAAGCAGTTACTTCTTTTTCGTTGGCCCTACACTCGACGAGTTTAACTTTGAATCTCTTTAATTCGTTTTTCTACGTGTAGAGTTTTTATGGTCACATTAAAATAATACATTGTTTCGTATAATGTCATTTTGGTGGTATATATCCGCAAAGGGTAAAAACGAACCCTATTACTAAGGCTTTTGTACCTCATAAACCGTGATAGAAAGTTGAAATTTTTGCAGATGATGTATTTATTTTGCCGTTATGTTAACAAATTCTGAAAACAGCATAAAATAAATATATTAAGGGTGATCCAATAAAATAAATGTGATTTTTGCGGTTTTTGTAAATGATATACAAAATAAAAAAAACATTTTTAGTTGTGATTAAGCTTATCCTAATAGACGTTAATATTATGTGAGATGTAAGAGACAATTTAAGAATAAAATAGCTTCTCAACTTAACGACGACTTTTTAGGAATGAATATGCTTTTTTCTTTATCTTACTAGCGACCCGCCCCGGCATCGCACATTTATACAATACATGTTATATACATAAAAACCTTCCTCTTTAATCAACTCCATATATTAAAAAAACCGCATCAAAATCCGTTGCTTAGTTTTAAAGATTTAAGCATACATAGCGACAGATAGAGAAAGTGACTTTGTTTTATACATAATATGTAGTTACCAGTCGTATCCGTTTCGAAATATTGCCTTGTAATCTATTAATAAAACAAATACTAAAACATTTCCATAATTTTTCTGAGATATTATGTTCTATATACAACCCTTTGTTGAAAAAAATTGAAATAATCTTTCTTGAAATCGAACGAGTATATATAATGTTGCCATTATTTAAACTATAATTTACTATCCAATTACAAATTCATTATACTTGGTCGACTCCAGTTCACTTTGTTACAGTTTCGCCAACGTTTGTCCAGAGTAAACACGTTCAATAATATTTGTTGGACATACTGCAAATTTACATAAATTTTTCTTTGTATACTTTCCATTATGGCAGCCAATTCTTAGATAGCTGGAGGGCTAGTGAATTCTGTAACAAGCTCTACGAATAGTTATTTATTATACATACATATCTTCACGCCGAGTCCCTTGCCTGGTAGGCAGAGTTTCGAGAGTAAATGTCACGATTTTTTTCAGACATGCTTACCTAGATTCCTTCAGCTAGATTCATACTGTATAAAGAGAGTATTCTATTCATACCAATACGCTGATTTTGGAGACTCTTGATAGGTTGGTAACTTTACATTATACACGAGCAATTTGGTCATGAAATCTATCTATTTAATACCTTTAAGCAAGCAATTCTTGTTTATATATACCTATTAACGATCTCGGAATCGGATCGAATAGTTTTATTGAAATTCTGTATTTAGGGGGATCAAGGACGATAAATCGATCTAACTAGGTTTTATTTTCAGAAAATATTGTTTTACGGCTGTTTTCAATTATCTATCTTAGGCATATTAGAATTTTGCTAAGATATTTTCATTGTTTCATTGGTTTCCTGGTTAAAGTAGCACTATCTCTTATCTATTAGGTTATTGCACAGAGCAAGGAATCGCCGCCGCGCATTGTAGGGGCCGTGCGGCGGCGATTTCTCGTTCTGTGGGTTATTGAAAAAGGCCATTAATCTTGTTATCATTCAATAAAAAGCTCCTTCAATAGCATTATAATACGAAGTTAAATTTCACCATCATCACGAAGTTAGAATAGTTTGGTCGGGAAATCAGGCTACTTAAAACGCCTTAAAGCCCGGGTTAAAATTTCGGTCCGATTATTTTTTTTTATTTTTTCATATTATTCATATTTCATCAGCAAGTAATTTGCATAGTTATAAGTAAATATTATTCTTAAAAAAATTATGTAACAAAAAAAATCACCGAGAACTGAACACACACATACACACACACACTTATCTTCACTCCAAATCCCTTCCGATGTAGTAAGAGTATAGAATGTTAAGTGTCATGATTTCTACGATACCTTAAAAAAATATTAGTACATGGCAGGGTTTGAACTTGGACTACCAGAATAGAAGTTCGAAGCGATAACCACCAGGCCACCGGGACCCCATCTACAAAATAACATAATTCCAAAATATTTATTGAAGATTCATATAAAAGCGGTTTATATGAAAGCTTGTAAAAGTCGGTATTTTATACCAACATAATGATAAAAAAAGTTCAGACATACAAAACCAATGCGAACCCTTAATTCTTGAAACACTGCCAACTTTCAGAACTAGTTAAATTTTGTTCAAAGCGATTGCACCCATTGTTATCATGCTGAAGTTTGTGGCTTAGAATTGTAAGGCTGGTAAATAGACTTCTAAATAAGAACTTTGTATTTCAGATAATTCGAAACTGGTAGTCTACCTCAATTCTCCCAGAAATTGATAAATAGGGGAAACCTCTATCATGGGTTTTTAAATTGTTTATAAGCTAAAAAATATATAAAGCGTAATATATGTTTATTATTTTACTAGCTCCGGACTCATAATACTTATCACATAAAATCATAAGTCGGTTAAGTAAGTATTGTAAAATTTCCCTAAAGTAGTTTTTGTGTGAACGAGTAACAAAAACTCACAGATTTTCACATTTAAAATATTATTAGGTAAATTTCTGCCCGTGGCTTTTACATTTTAAAATTATCCTCTAGGCACTTTAGGTCTTATTATCGGAATTATCTATCTCCAGAGATGCCTGACTAGATATAGATATACCTAAATAGATCAGAATATGTAGTTTATTGACGTTAACATCTATGATACTAAAAATAAATAATTTGTCACCAGTACCTTCACTTACAACAACGTTAAACGGTATAAGTATATTTTTGATGATAAAATTCAAAGTAGATAGTTTTGGACAAACGGTGAACAACAAAAAAACAATAAATTAAAAAAACATTTCTAGACTGATTAGGAATAGTTGTTATTTATTATGTTCCAATACCAAAAGAGCAACCCATCAAGAAGTTTACCCAAATCAGATTCACTACAGTTCCTGCCTTGCCATTGGCCATCACACACAAGGTGTTGCTAATATCGAATTTCAAAAACTACTAAATTTTGAAATTTATTTTGAATAAAAAAAACATCAGTATAGAATTCTTTAGTTTATCACAAATTATTCAACTTGAAGCTGCAGACCAATAACATGCTACGCTTCACTGGGACAAAGAAGTAAAATCCATTCTTAACACGTTTGCGAAATAAAACCCATCAGTTCCGGGAATAAAATGCCATCCGGACTTAACGCATGGCTGATTTTTACTTCGGCCGCTGAGTTGCGTTTACTGGACCGACCAAGAAATCGGATATTCGATACATCCGGAAATAATAAGATTGTGTCCAGTATGTAATACGCTTAGAATAACTTAGCGTTATTTTGCCTTGGAATCTTCGAGAAATCTTTGTACAATGGAATAATAACATTCTGGTCCTCGATAATGGAATACCTCATTTTTACTCACAAATCAAATAGCTTTCCGGTTTGTGTTGGATTTGTAACCAAATGGCACTGTTTGTAGCATATATTAAAACGTTAATAACATGAATGTGTCCAGTACGTAACACGATAACTTTGAAATTAAATAAGATAATTAATTTGCAAATTCAACGGAAATAATTATGACACACACACAGTTCTGGCGTAACTCAGTGCTTAACGATTGTGAAGTACGGTCTAATTCTCATGATGATGCTTCGGTTGCGAAGCGAAATGTACGTTGGTTGCATAGTGTTGTTGATATTGTTGGTGCTCCTAAGCAGTGTAGTGATTGTTAGTTGATCGGGTATTATTTGGGTTTACTTCAGATAAGCACCTTTGTTGAACTCCATACAGTCTTTTCTGTTTAAGCAAGCTAGAATAGTCACAATCATTTCCGCTGAATTTACAAATTAATTACCTATCTTACTTTATTTGACTATGGATTTCCTTTGGATATGTTTTTTCTAGTACCGCTTATACTTTTATAGAATACATCATTTGGTGTGTTGTTTTTTATGGGAAAATACAAGTGTAATAAATGAAATGAAATGAAATGCAATGAAAAATTATTTTTGAAATGAAAATTATTAATTTGCCGAATATGTGTGTTTAAAAGTTGTTACAAAACAAAAGTTTTAATTATATCAACATATTCTACCACACTGTGGTGTGCAAATATTTTAACACTTAATTCATATTTGTTTATTAATTATAAAACTGTATATTATATACTAATACTAAATATCTTAATATTTATAAATATTAATTTTTAAAACAACTGTATACATTAAAAACCCTGATCTATATTATGTAAAAACATAATATGTACATTTCACTTATATGACCGCCTCTTTTGGGAATCGAAAATTGATGACATTGGTCCGAAAGAATGATAGCCTTTTAATGTAGACGCACGAGATTTAATAAAGAGCAAAAGCACCATTGTCTATAACCTTGGTGTCTATAAATACCATAAATATCTAACGTTAAGTCTGTCACATCGGCTGCTTGCTTATGAATCCAGCCTAAAGCCAGTAAACATGTTTTCACTGAAGATTTATGAAAAATTTTGCATAAAACTCTCATTTTAATTTCGGATTACGAAGTAAGAATTTAGATCATACACGCTGTAAAACCGGAGAGTATTTTTTCAGACATCCAATCTAATTCTTCATCAGATTACTTTGATAGGAAAATTATTGAGAGGTTAAAGTTTTAAAAATAAAATTTAACCTATGCCATGTTATATTGAGTTCATGAACTCTTACAGCGAGAGAAAACATGAAGTCAGGATTTGTTTTTTTCTCAGATTGGGCCTGAATTCTCTTCTAGATTAAGTTCAGATGAAAGTAAAACTGGCGCCCTTTGTATATTCCTCTAGATTGTGTAGTCGATCCGATATCATCTGATATAGAAACGGGATAAGAGTGGGACGAAGAAGATACGAGAAGACCTAAACTAAGAAACAGTCTTCAGACAATATCATCATGTATCAAGATAGTGTAAACAAAACCTAATGTTTTGATGCAAGATCCTGTAGTGGTACTCAAAACTGGATATAAGGTTAAAGAAACTATGTTTTTTACTAATTTTATTTACGTATTCTGGCATCATAGATGTACCAAGAGTTTATTAGAATACATGTCTCATCACGCAATGATAAAACGGAGTTTAGATACATAGATAAGGTTATCTTATTAAAAATTACATGTGACCATAGCTCAAGCGGTCGTCCCCTATCTTACGCTATGAAAAAATAAGTTCCATCGTAAAAACCCGCTGATAAGGAGGTTTTGTCTTCTCGTTGCTGATATTTTACGATGTTCCTTAGCATAACAGAATCCAACAATGGAATATTAATGGGCACTTTCTTTATATTTCACCGCTCGAGATTGCTTTATTCTTAGTTTTGTTTTCTTTGGAATTAGTTTAAGCTCTACTTGCAATTTTCTTGGATAAATATTTATGTATTCTAATGGATAGGCGTCTTGGGACTTCAATATTTTTGTTTTTTGCCACAGCACGCGCAGTTGCTTCGAGATTTTATTATTTTTTGCGCTAGAATTCGCATTTATTTCATTTTAATGTTGTTATTATTACTCACAATTCGAAACTTAGTCCTATAAACCGTCATTTCCCCCCGTTTTTTCTCCGTGTTGGTGCGAATCCTCTGTGTAAAATAGACCATTTGCCATCCTAGCAGGCAGCTCGAAAGAGGCGAGCAATGCTTAATTAGGTCATTGCCAACAAGACCACTGGTGGTAGGGTGCTGTGCAGCAACTCGCTCAGGTAACGCACACATCACTTTGATGTTTCGACCATGGCGATTTAAAACCTCTAATTGGAAAATCAATAGTCTCTAATTTCAACGCAAGTAAAAAAAGAAATAATGAGGCGAGTTAGTTGGTAGTTGTAGAGTAGTTGGTAGTTATGTTAGACAGAGTTAAAATAAATCGTGTAAAATAATGTTTTTCTATAGATAATAAGATAACTACTATATAATATATTGTTTAAAACAACTACTATATTGTTTAATATACTATATTTGAATACCACATTGTAGAATATGTTAAAAACTTATATTTTGTAACAACTTTTAACACACATATTCTGCAAATAAATAAATTTCATTTCATTTCAATTTCATTTAATTTCGTTAAATGTTTATCTAATATATTTAAGTAGTACCTATATTTTGTATTAAAACAGAATAATAATAAAATAAAAATATAAAATAAATATTTTCTCAAATGCACTAAAACGAAAAATAGTGTAGGTAGGTACTCTTAAAATAAGGTTTGATGTCGACAGGCCACCATTGTCGAATAAATTGACCTGATTGCTGAAGCTACAAAGTGTACTATGTATACGATCGGTAAATAAGGTATAAAAAATTGTAAAAGAAACAACTTGTCGTAAAAGAAACAAAAGTGTTAAATATATTAAATATATTAAGAATCCACCGAATTACCTATACCTGTCGCCCATAATGACATTGTCGTGTTCCGGTCCAGAAGGTAAGGTAGCGAATAGACTTATACATAAAATTTAAAAGCCCGACCACAGGACAGTAAGCCACCTACAATATCCAAGCTTTTTATAGGCCACGGTTGCCTCTTGCCATCAGGAGAACTGTGTGCTTGTTCGCTGTCTTATCCCATAAAAAATAAGTCAAAAATAATTTTAAATTTAATATGCAAATGCATAGCATTATATTATAGGTTTTAGTAAATTATACTGCAAATAACATACTACAAATACGCCAATAGATATTAGAATAAATTTAATAAATACCCAGACCTGCAAATACAATCTTCATCACACAAATGCCTGACCTGTTAACTACCTGATCTAGGAGATTTGACAAGGTCGCCGGATTTTGCACAGTTTTCTGCAACCCAGAAAAGAAATCAGGCACAATCCTAGATTAGGTCGCATTTAAATACAGGAACCTTGGTTTCCTCGCGATGTTTTCTTTACCGTAAGAGCACCCAGAAATCAACGCAGTTAAGCAGAAAGGATCCAATCCACATAAAACAAGTTTTGAGATAAATGACTTTGAAGTTTATATCGTATTTTGTTATATTGATTTACGAGTTAAATAAATTGTCGGAAACGACCGAAATGAATTGAAGCTCTTTTGTGATATAAAAAATATAAGCCTAGGGTTTGAAATTTCCATATTACAGAACAGTTCTAAGCATGTAGGATGGTTTCTGATGAACAATGAATCCAATCTAATGAATATATACATAACATATATCGTAATATATATAATTATATAATGTATACCGACCATTCACGTGGGTTCTCTAATGGTTGGATATATTTAGCTTTGTTTATCGGTAGGCTCTTTTACTGGACGAAAGTATAGAACTTTACGACCTCTTCAGTATGTTTAAATCAATTTTGGTGTCTGTGTGGGTTGGATCCTTTCTGATTAACTACGTTCAAATTTACTTAAGTTTGAAAAACTCACTGGTTCATGGCGGGGCTTGAAACTGGACTACCCGAATCTAAGTCCGAAACGTTTACACTTACACCACCTAAGCTCTTGATGTTTGAATATAAGCTACTCGATTAAAACTTCAACATTCAATTAAACATCCTCACCGTACAGAACCGGATAAAGCGCTATATTTCCATCGTTTTGTTCTTCGTGAAAATTTCAACAGAAATGAGGAAAGTTTTGATGTTACGACAATTTTCTATGACAGTGTTTTTGTATACGAAGTCGCAAATGGAAAACTAAGAAATATTACGTACATTTTCCTTTTGGGTGCGTACTACGTAGACATGTTTTGCCAAAGTTATTTTGTTGGATATGAAATAAACAACGAGTGAAAGATTTTTATGACATTGGAAGAAGACAAACCAATGTATTTCTTGATGGTAAAAAATATAAGTCGTATGAAAATAATAAATGTGATAATAATGACGCTTCCCAAACCTTAAGTTGGTGTTTTGAAACTCTTATGTGAACTAGTTCCCCGGCTACTCTTTCCCTAGACTGCAATAGCGATCGATCAGAAGGTTTTAGGTCCTAGCCACAGTTTGGTATAGCACCACAGCATCATTTATATTTGTAGACGACGCAACGTTGCAAAACTCTTTTTTTACCTTTAGGATATTTGCTTTTTTACTAAAAAAATCTATATAATTGACGTAATAATATGGTTCTGACGCCTGGTTACAACAAAACTACAGAATCAATTGTTACAATCACTTATTATTTATAAACTTACTTTTGTCATGCTTATAACTTTACGAATTAGCTTGTTTTATAAGTATTTTGTTTATACATTTTTTTTAACATGAACTTCGTGCCAGGAAAAAAATAGCCAATCCTCAATTTGCATATCCTGTAGGCTGTACTTTCCATTAGTATTAAAATTTTTCTAAAGTCAATGATGAAAAAAAAAAAACATTTTTTAATTTTTAATTAATTATAGCCTGGCCGAGATTTTATCAGGCAACCAATGTTTTTTAACATTTTTAATAAACTAAATTATCCATTGAACAATTTTTGTCCATTAAACAGATCGGTGAAGGTCGATGTTATATTCGGATCTTAGACCATATACGTTGTTTCAAAATATTGTCATCATTTTTTTTGGAAATATTTCATATGAAACAATATATATATATACTAGAATTAGTATATTTTACGATTTTTTCTACGTCATAGCCTAATCCCTTTCCTGAGATGATATCAGACAGACAGAGTTACTTTACTAACTAAAACATTACTAGCTGTCCGCCCGCGGCTTCACCCGCGTGAATTATTTTAATAATATAGACAACTTTCAAAGGGCACACATTTTTCCGACTCATAATACTAATCACGTAAAAACATACCCTCTTTTTAATGTAGTCGGTTAAAAAGTAGCCTATGTCCTTCCTCAAGGT
>DVZL01008916.1:0-10024 GCA_018236625.1 Lasaia peninsularis | reverse complement strand
TACTGTATACAGGTGACACGTATTTCTTACTATTCGTTATATTTATAATAATTTTATATGCTGGTTTTCCTTGTAAAATAATAAGAAAAGACTATTAAGCAATGTTGTTCCATAGACTTGACACATAGTCTGATATTTATTAAGTTGTAATCTCATTACAGGGAGACGCGTCAGCTTTGTGATCGTCTCGTGATTACATCCGTCATTACTTCCCTTTAACCCCGTTCTTAGAGCACCAACTATTCCCATTCGTTCATTTGTAATGGCGGAAGATTCATTTGTAAGGTGGTGTTTAGTAATAATTGGTATAGGTTGGACCAAGTTACCTAAAACATTTTTGGTTGGAATTTAAATTGCGATTAGTGGAATAACTACAAAAATAATTTTGTTATGAAAGATCAGATTTTTTTATTTTCAATTAAAGATTTTTTTTATTGAAATATGTTCAATGTGAGTGGATATCTTCGAATTGCTTTATAGAAGAAGAGGTAAATAGACTATTAGTTCACCTGATGGTAAGTGATCACTGCCGCCCACGAACACCCGCAACACCTCGAGTATCACAAATGCGATGCCGACCTTTTAGCAATGTTTTTTTTAATTTAATAAAATACAATAATATACAAATTTATTTACTTATTTAAATTTTTATTTCATTTAAGAGCACTCGTAACCGAGCTTTATACTGGGTTATTTGTAATTAGCGCATCGCCTCTTACAGACTGCTTCTCTACATCAATTACAACAACATTTGTTTCTTTAATTATTATGTTGAATATTCCAATATCCTGTTAGATTTTATGTTTATACTACCTTTGCGCAATATTTCGTTGTCTTTTGTTCCATACCATAAGGTTACCTGGAAGAGATCGTTGAATTGGCGATAAGGCCGCCTTTATGTATCTTTTAGTATCTAGCTTTTTTTTTTGTCTTTTTTGTATTTTTTGGTGCACAATAAAGAGTTATTCTATTCTATTAACTCTGTTTAACAAAACGTCTTAGTTTAACTATACGTAACTGTTATTGTGAGTGCAGAAGTGTTGTAAACAACTTGCGTGGTAGAATTTTGATACCTACTCATTTTTGGCATCATTGGCAAAATATCTTAGCGGGAGCACTTCCGTGCCTCCAGATTTAACAATTTTGCTAAATTCTACTAACACTAAAATTAGAATTCCATTTAACAAGTCCAAATATAGACTTCTATCCAATTTTATTGTGGAAATCAAGTTTAATACTCTAAAAATATGTATTCCAGAAGCCGTGCCCACATTTTATAACGCGCGATCCCGTTTGAAATGCCACTCAATTGATTCACAATAACCTTTGAAACAAGTTCCTCTAGCTACCTTTTCATAGGCTTCGTGGAAACCTCATTCAGAAACATAAATTGCTTGCTATTGAAAGCCACAGAATATTGGTACGTAAAACGAGGTATTGATTCGTTCTAAATATTTTAAAATAAAAATACACGCTTTTTAAGGTTCCGTTACAAAATGGTAAAATTAGAAAACCTTATAAATACGACATATCCGTCCGTCGTCGTAAATTGGGTACTTGACTCCAAAACTACTTAGTTGAAACATAATAGGTTTATAGAGCATGCTTTTATATAAAACTTAAAAACATAATTGACCGATGACTACATTGAACTAAAAAAAAACATTTAAATTATACTTGCATGTTTTATAGACAATTCAATAAAACATTTATTCTAGAACCATCTCTAAAAGTTTGAATGTAGTGGCCATATATTCCACCTGACCTTCCCCCCCTCCAAATTATAAATGAACAAAACTTTCAATATAATATGGTTTAAATGAGAAATGTTTGTCAAACATTAACAGGTAATATGAGATGTTTCTTATTTTACTACCCTAGGGATGTAATAATACTATTTTACTACTCGGAATATTCATCCCCAATCTGTGCTTGCTACTACAGAACCCTCCATAGGCGACTCCGATCCGCACACGACCATTTTTATTAACGCAAGCACAAAAGCGACTGTATTATTATTTTGTTATTGTTTCTAAAGCACTAGTTAATTATTTTATAAATTTTAGAGTGTTTCCGCCATTTATTTTAAAAATGATTTTGTTTTGAAGTGTATATTTCGAAGTATTTCAAATTTAAAGCTTTTTCTATAAATGTCACATCCTTTTTTATTTTTCTATCACTTATATGATTTTGTATTCGATATGGTTAATTTGGTTTGCGTAAAAATAACCTAGTTTCGGGAGCGATAAATCGATTTAGCTATGTTTTTATTTTCAGATTTCGCTTATTAATCGTGTTTTCATTGAATATATCCTAACATAACCTATATCATTATAATACAAAGCTAAATTACGCTAACGTTTGCGGAATAGCTGAGTTGGTAAACCGAGCGCCTAAAATGCAGGAGGTTCTGGTTCAAATCTCAGTCCAATTGGTAATTTTATTTTTTCTTTTTTTTTTAGAAAAAAAGGAACTTTTTGTGAGAAAAAGTGTTCCTGGTAGCCCTAAAGAAACAAAAAAACATTGTAAATTATGTCAAATACAATTCCAAAAAAAAGTGTTGTACCTACTAACAAAACACCGAGCAAAGCTGGGTCATCCAGGTACTATTTATAAATCACTTAAAGAAGCCAGCACTGGTAATACCTAACATAAATTAACTTAGAACGTCCGTAATCATCATAGTTTACGGAAAATCCAGTCATACCTTAAAAAAGACCTGATGATATACTCAAGGCTTAGTAACCCACACCTCCTTAGCTCGGAACCCCTGAAATTGGTCGTATATAGGTTGTTAGTTAATCGTATGTAGATAATACTTATCGAAGTTGAACATCAAAGAGCGAGTAGTAACACGAGCTCATAGTTAATAGACTAATTAAGGGAGATAAAGGGTTTATAGGTGGATATTTGTGATTAGATGGGGTAGATAGTACGGTTAATTAAATTTTAACTAAAGCACACTTTGCGTTAATTAAGGTGATAAAATATGATATCTTTACGCTTATGTTCTAATTAAATTGTTACCAGGAAGCTATTTAGCTTTACAAAAAAGGGCCTTCACGCCTATTATCCCCGAAGGGGTAGGCAGAGGTGCGCTCGTATATCCACAACTCGTTAGTCCAGTAGATATACACCACAGAGGCGATTAAATTTTTTTAAATTTTTCATTACTAGATATAGTTACGCCTATATCCTCAAATAGGTATACAGAGGTACATTAATATGCATCCACGATAAATTAGGTCTCAGAATGTCACAAGTGGCAAGTCGGTCGCCATAAAAATCATAATTTGTGTCATTCAATCCAGGCAACGTTATTTTTTTTAAAACCAAGTTGCCCCTCATTGGGAATATTCTTAAAAAAATATTCTTAGATCTTAAAAAATATCCAACGAATTTTGATGCAGATAGAGTGATTAAAGAAGGTTTATATGTATATAACGGGCATAATATACCCATGCAAAGCCGGTTGGTCACTAGTCTATATAAATAAATAAAATTGGAATGTTTGTATGTAATATTAAAATAACCGCATTTTGCTAAGTGCATTTATATATTTATAAGGTACCAAAACAAATTTTTTTAGAATTTTTGTCCGTCTGTTTGTTTGTACTTGCTTATCTCTGAAACGGCTGGGTTGATTTTTACGGGCACTTGATGTAATAAGTAATGGCTTAGGCTACTTTTATTCAAGCATTTTATATGAGAAATGTAAAAAATAAATTAATTAAATAAAAACGCGGCCGAAGTCGCGGGCACAGCTTGTGATTAATAAAATATATTTCCTCATGAAGGTATTGGTATTTCACCTCTAAACACAACAGACAAAGAATATCTCAAGCCTCTTCCTTATTACACCAGCCATCTAAACCTCCAAACTAGAACACGACTGCGACGAGCATTAAACTTTTGACGGAATATGGTTTTTTTATGAACATAATAGTCATGTCACATTAGATTTGTGAAACTCTTTCAGTTTGATACCGTCATCTTACCTTTTTTTACCATGACATCTGAATCTACCCCAGTTTTTTTTTTAAAGGTAGATTAGTAGAGATCAACCTCCTAGTCTCATAATACACAATTATTATTTTTGTTCAATGCAATTAGTCCACGGATATTTATTATATGTATAAACACTATAGATGTTATAGGTGCGTCGCTATCTTATAAACGTGATCTTAAATCACCCGAGCAGGGTCTATCGGCTAACCTACAATCTAATACGGAACATAATAATAATGAACGAAGATATTATGGAAACAGGAACTGGTAAGGTTGATGTACCAATCCGGAAGAGACTGTGGAAATCACTCTGCGATCTATGACTGATTACCCCAGGGAAATAATCCCGTAACCTAAATTCCTGGACCATCACAAGAGTGCGATAGGGTCGTCACTTCCTAATATGAACTAAAAGAAATATAAGTAAATATAATCACGCCCAAATCCCCATAACGGTAGGCAGAAGTACACAAACATGCTACGCACGATTAGTCGACGTTAGGGTGCCAAGTCCGTCGCCATACTTGAGTTAGAAAAACTCATGACAGAGTTTGAACCTGGACTACTAAAATGAAAATATGAATAGCGTACCAATTAGCTACCAAGGCTACCTACTGCACTATTGCATTGTCTTATAGTTTTTGTAATAACTTCAATGTACCGACACGGTTCTCTCACTACAGAACATCCATACAAGAAATGCGACGCTCGCAAAAGAAAATGGAACACACAACATTTAGTTTATTGCATTGTATTTCATCGCCGTTTCATTTTCAACTGGAACCGGACCGTTACAAAGAATTCAATATTTCCGAGCTGGAATTCCAACAACCATCATTAATAACCACAAAGCAACCGCATTGGCATCGGGACAGAGTACCCACAATAAAAGTAATAAAGTGTATTGTTTGCTCCTAGATCGATTGCCAAAGACCCGTTTAATTAATGACCAATCTCTAGAGACTCACCGGCACTTACACTAATTAATTAAACTTGCCTGCAAACGGTAATAAAGCGGGCTTCCATGTCTTCATTGTTTCAAAGGAGTATTTTTACTTTCACATGAAAGGGAAAGTTATTTGGACAGAGAAAAACTCAAACCCGCTATCGATTTCACCCTAAAAACAGCCTTTAATCAAGCAACTCAAAGGTAATCGTTGTAACCATAATACACATTATATTTTATTTATTTAGAATAAAAATAAATTTAAATTAAAAAAAAATACATAGCAGACATTACTGAGAGTTAAACTCTCTTACTATCTCTTCATCAAAGTTTCATCACCTTCAACGTTTTGTAGCTTTAGTTTCTAAATAAAAACAAAGTTTAAAAAATCAAAATAGAGTGTCTATAGATTGCAATAATTGTCTATTTCCATAAACTGGCCCCACTCGCTTGTTCACTGTTTCAGTAATTTATTTTATATATAACTACCTTAGGTATGTGTACAGATAGCTATGACAAAAACGCCATATTTTTACTTATTTTTGTTCATTCATTTATAACCTGAGTATTAAAGAAATAAGTCCATATTCCACCGGCTGCAATCGTTTTATAAGAGTTCCTATTTGATAAATTTTAGAGCTGGTATATGCTTGATTAAAAATTAACTAGGTACCCCTTAAAGAATTGGAATTAGGTTATAAACCTCAACACCATAAGGTATATTAAATGTCCTTGCAGCAGACCTTTTCCTACAAAAACTTTACAAATGGAACCCTCAAAGTACTTAATGTCCAATATAAAAACGTTGAAATCGCTTGTCATCGCGCAACTCATTTTTAAAACCAGATCCGTGAAAATAACGTCCCCCAATGTTATTTTTCGTTGAAATGAAATCCCCCTACATATCGGCCTGGCGTAATCGATGTTATTCGATGAGGCGGTTTGCTTAGGGTTACCATATCTCAGGACATTTTGTTCTGACATCCCTGATATGTCAGAATAGAATCTACGACAGCTAACAGGTGTTTGCTCGTATGATTTGGATATAAGCTAGAAAATTAAATAACTTCAAGCTTATATTTAGAGTTTCGATGGCCTAATAGTACGCGCTTTGGACTTCGATTTCGGTAGTCCAACCAATAGTACCAATGTTTTTAACTTATGTATATTTTCTGAAAGCTCTTTCGGTGAAGAGGATTTTTGAACCAATATGACGACGGACTTACCTTCTATTCTATCGTGGGACCTAATATCGTAGGCTAATAGTGGGTCCATATATACCTTCGCCTACTCTTTCAGTGATATGGACGTGATGATATTCATTCATTCAACATGATAGTTCGTATAACGGATCTCTTGTACTAGTATCCGTTATCTTCATATCCCTATCAGGTACCCAATATATGCAAGAGTTATAACTGTTAATACTTTGGCAAAGTTATTTTAACATTTATAATTTTTTTTCAAATTTTTCAAACCCACCTGTTTATATATTTATCCTACCATAAATAACACCATAGATAATATTATCTTTTATGAGTGACATTATTACTTTTCACTGAGACAAAATTTTGATACAATTTTTTTAGATGTTATAAATTAAAATCTCATATTCAACCTTACCAAAACTATAATAATCAGTGAGTTTAAACACTCCTTCGGAAACGAGATGGAATACCGGATTTTAGAAACCTTTTTTTTTAAATTTCAATGTACAGAATTGATACTTCTACAGTTTGGTTAAACGTATGGAATTAAGTTTTTTTTTTTATTGTGTATAGAAAAATATTTTTAAATGTCAAAAATTCGTATTAAAATCTGGCTTTTTACAGAACTTTTATAGGTTGTAGTAACACCACGCTTGGCTGCTAAAGTAACGATCACCTGAGCCATTCCGCAACGAAATTGGCAGTATAGGCGTGAATTTAAACTATCTTATTATGCCCGTACAGCTATAAAATACTTATAAAAGACGCTATTTGAAAGCTGTATAATTTATGAATATTTTAGGGTCGCCAATTATGATAAAAAAAAGTCCGTTTATGCAATGAGGAAGCAAAGTTTATAAGTTTATTAGGACAAAGTTATTCCGAAACCGATTTGAGAGACTTTTTGGCGTCTCGTATTTTTAACTTAAGAAACGTTTTAATGGAAAAGAAATTACGTTACATTATGCCAGCCATTGTCTACGACTTCGTCAGTTTGAGTAGACTTTTGTACTTTTTTATTTATTTTTACTTAATTATACACCATACAAAAATTTGTATAAAATCCAAATAATATGTTTAAATATGCATGTAAACATATTAGGACCAAAATAATATTTTTTACCATTTTTTTACCTATCTGCAATTATTATCTGTTTATTCCAGCTAATCTCTGGAACGGCTTTACCTACCGATGTTGTCGAGACATTCACTGGCATATAGTTGATGTAATAAGAAGTAACATAGGCTACATTTTTTTCTTTGTCTTATTTATCTGGGGCATTTGACTAGGACACCAGTTTTTACGTAAAGCGACTGCCATCTGACTTCTACAACTCGGAAAGGGAAAGGAGACCCACTTATTAAATTAGGTTATTTTTATTTTGGAATATTAAAAAAATCATTCAAACGTTTATGAATTAGCGGAGCCTACATAAGTTTAGACAATGAGCGTTAGAATCGACAATAATGTATGAATATTTGCCAGTTCCTGTGGCACTGCGACGAATGATGCGAACATGTCTATTTTAGTTATCTGGTTAATATTTATTTTATCAGGAAGCAATTCTTGAGCAACTGTTATAATATTGAACTTTATATCGACTTTATGGACTGTTCTCGCAAACGCGCAGCTGCATCGCTGCAAAATGTCAATGTGCAGTGTTATAGCTACGTGACAACGATTGTTTAAGAAGTTCCCTCTCGGTATCTAAAAATATATTTTATAAGCATCAGTTGTTTGCTCAGGGACATCAAAGAAGGTAATCGCATCGAATATCGTTTGAACAAAAAATCTTGAGGGTATTTAAAAAATATGTTTCTGAAGGGAACTTAATAATGACAACAAACATACATACATATCATCACGTCAGGTCCCTTGTGTATTAAGCAGAGAGTATCGAGTGCCAAATATTACGCTTATACATCTACATAGCTTCCCCCATTCATCATTCTCTTACGCATACACGCCGGTTTCTCTTCTGAGACTCTTTGCACCACCTTCAGACAATACACGAGTTATTAATTGGTCTCCCCGGATACCTACATCCATTCACATTCGCATTGTATATCTGTAATAATCATAAGCTAAATAAAATCATTTATTTTACCAGATTCATTTAGCTTCTATTCCGGTAGACCAGCTTCGAATCAGCGTTTTACCAATGAGTATTTCTAATATAAATACATTTTCTAAGCGCTCTTATGGTAAAGAAAGACCTCGCCAAGAAACCTAGATTCATGTATTCGAATTATACTTACACTAGTATGGAGCCTGATTTCCTTTTTGGGTTGCAGGGGTCAAATGACAGTTGCTCTTAGCAAAAAGATAGGGAAGCCGTCTTCGATGTCATCTGATATTGAAATGCTAAAACTGGGACGAAAATACTACACAGAAATCTGCATATCGATGAAAACTATTCATAAATTAATCAAATATCTAGTCTTACCGATGTAACCGGACACCGGATATACATTTCTCAGTTCCACTATTCAGTATTATTGAACACGCCGTCAAAGCCTTTGATAGACGTATATTTCTAATTTACCCCTGTTCTGTTCCCTTTTCCCTTTGACGGTTTGCGGGATCTGATAACTGGCAACACTGGCGAAATAAAGAAATCCAGTCCACAATTAATCACAGTTCTAACAAGGCATAAACTATGGTCGAGCGTAGGCGGTATCCTACCGCAGAAAGCCCCAGGTTTGATTACTGAGTAGGGTGGCTTTTTCTAGAAAACAAAGAAAATAAACACCTTCACGCCTATTATCCCCGAAGGAGTAGGCAGAGGTGTGCTAGTATATCCACGACTCGTAAGTCCCGTACATATACTAGCACACCCACGATTAGCCAAGGTACTAGGCCCCTGATGTGATAGGTGACAAGGCTATCGTCACTTCGGGCATATGCCCATCTCGGGCAATGTATTGTTTACTCAGAAAAATCTGAAAAACATTTTAAGAAAAATTGCCCGACCTGGGAATTGAACCCGGGACCCTACGTGGCTAACGGTCTTGACAGGCGACACCTGTACTGTTACACCACAGAGGCAAAGAAGAACAATATCTGAATAACATAATATCACCCGAAATTTGTTTTGTACCCGATTGGCGAAGGGCTTGCTACTTATCTCTGCTACCCCTTCTCTATATTAATATTTTGTTTCTAACTAGAAAAATGTTTTTGTTTATGTAAATTAAAATATATATATCCCTTTATTTAGCTTCATTAATGAGTCATTAATATTTTAGTCATATATTCTGCCCTCCGGGCGATAAATGGCTATTTTTCACTTCGGGCAGTAAAAAAGTATTCCTACTTTACTGCCCAACTGATGCAATATACTATTGAATTCTGTGTTTATATTTGATTTAGTCGAACGTAACACGGTAAAATACTTTTGTGAACTTCACATCGCAATATTATGAGCACCTTTGATCTAGCTTATTTAAACAGCGGGTTTTCGATGCCTTTATTGAGTTCTAAATGTTTATTCGCAAGGTTTGTACTATAAACGGAATATATTTTCCAGGTTTTATTATGGCAATGGCAATACATTTTTTCAATATTATTTCGATTATGGTATCGTTATTACAACATCTTCACGCTTGATCCCTTGTGGTGTAGGCAGTGTGTATTTAGTGCCAAGTGTCACTATTCCTACATACATGTCCAGCTTCCATCCATACTCATTACTCTCTTCATACAAACACGCCTGTATCAAGATACAATCTAAATAATACACGAGCAATTTGGTCGTGGAATATCAACCTCGGTCACCCCGGGTACGGCTTTATTATTTAAATTTTATATCAACAGCTTCTCAAACCGACGTGTTTGTTACGAAGAGAGTAAAACAAGAGA
>DVZL01008915.1:0-10025 GCA_018236625.1 Lasaia peninsularis | reverse complement strand
AAAATATTTATGTGGGTATAATTCTTCAGCATTAAAGATTACACGTTATTTTTTTCGGCCATATCTAAATCACATGCTTATTCCCTATTTGTGTGGAAAAAATATGTGACAACAATTTTCCATCATATAGTTGATAATACATGGACACATACACTTGATGTCATATACTATTATATATTGGTGGTTCATCGTGAACTTAAAACAGCGTGTACTTAGGGCCCAAGTCTTAGGCCATTCTATATCATGTATAATCCTATGTCGTCGAGCGGAGATGGTGACCACGAATAGACCGTGGTGGCCCTCATGTGTGCCCCCCCGCAGCAGTCCATGCGGCCGCGGGTGGTGCGCCGCGGCTGCGACCCCTCGGAGGTGGAGGACCCGGAGCCCTCGGGCGTGGACCACCTGCTGCTGCTGTGTCACGGGGTCGGCTCTGTCTGCGACATGCGCATGAGGGCCGTCGAGGATGTCGGTCAGATACACATTCTTTTTTATGATGACAGAGGACAACCACACGGGTCTCCTGATGGTAAGAGACAACCGTGGCGTATAAACACCATGTCACTGTCTGTCCATGTTGATAGACCGTATGTGCATGTCTACCCTACTCTTCGGACCGAAACTGATGTCATTATGACGGCAGGAATAGGTAAGACGTTGGATACCAATGATCAAATTGAAAACTGCCCAGTAGGAAGGTAGATGATCTTTTTTACACAGGGGACCCGGACCATCACGGGATTCTATTTTTAAATCCAAGATGGCGGAATTCAAAACTTAACGGATAAAGATGGCGGATTTCTATATGTATACGGCGGATCTAAAAGCGTTGAAAATCCAATCACAGTCGTAAAGTAGTAATTTATGTTGTAAATTTTATGTATTAAAGATATTGTAATTTATTAAATGTTTATTTTTGTAGTGAACGACTTTCGAGCCACCAGCCTTCAGTTGATTCAGTCCCACTATAAGAATTCATATGACAACGGTCTTGTGGGAAGAGTTGAGGTAATAACATATACGATACGAACCACTACATTGTATTTATAAGAAATTAATATTAGATTATTTTTCCTTAATTTTATATAATGGTAGATATTTCGTATTCTTATGACTGAACATACAAATTGATTCGTAAAAGATTTGTATGAAGAAATGTCTAATGGCTAGATTATTTTTATTCCCTGTATGTATAGACAAAATGAACCTGTGCTTATAAAAGCGTATATGTTATTTCTATTTCTTTAAATTTATGTGACATTATACAAACTCTTTATAATTTTTATTACCATTTCGATCTAGTATTCGGACATGCAGGATGTAGAGCAAGTTGGATGCGTGTTTGCGTGTATGTGTAAATGGTGTTACTTCTCAATGTTAAAAATAAATGTTAATAAATTGGACTTTACACAAATTAAAGATAAATGTCAACATTATACATATAATTTAAACCAAGTAACAGCCTCAGAACACAAACTTCAATCTATACATGTATACAAATAAATTAAATTCGAGTGTCTGTATGTAATATTAAAATAACCACTTTTTAGTAAATTCATATGTATGTTTACAAGGTACATGTACCAAAATATATTATTTTTTTGAATTTTTGTCTGTCTGTCAGTACCCGCTAATCTTTGAGACGGAAAGTACCAGTTTCCTTATAAAAAAAATCACATAGGTTCTTATAGTAAAAAATTAATAATGGAACACCAAAAATACATGGCAATTGGGAATACTTCTTTTTGAAATTTAAATATAGATAATTAAAAATGTAATATCATAGCACAGAGTTTAGAATAAAATTATAAAATAATATAACATTAAAATACCTTAATGAATATATTTAAATATTTGCAAGACTTTATTTATTTAAATATTACTGATTAAATATTACAAAAGGTTCACAATGTAGATATCACTAGATTAGACCAGACATTTTTTAAGTGTTATTCAATACGATTGTGTAATCAATTTTCGGTTTTATTTAAATAACTTTTACTATTCTTCATGTAAGTTAACACTATTAACTTTCCAAAATGTACAAATGTGTATGTAATGAGGGTCATTTTGGAATGTATATATACAGGCTTGCCTTTTATTCAATTTTAGTAATATATGGCTTGACAGTTTGACATACAATGGTAGTAATTCCGCTAACTTATTTTATTTTAGGTATATACTATCTTTGTCAAGTAAAAGAAAAAACAAAACGTATGGAACATTATAGTCAGGTGAAATTAGTCAGAACAAAGTAATTTTTATGGGTTTTAGTTGAAATATTCCAAGATATAGATTAAATCTCTATGGAAATATATCACATACAAACAAATCAGACAAGACTTGTAAGTCTTTAGTCTCTTTTTTTACTTGTGTTGAAAGAAATAGAGATAACTTAAAATAAGTTTAGTTAACCGTAGGAGAATTATCAGCAATAAAGACCTAAATAAATTTAAATAAAGTCTTTGAAAATTTCAACTGTTTTGCTATCATGATTCAGCCTGGTAATAGACAGACAGACAGACAGAGGAGTCTCAGTAATAAGTTTCTGTTTTTATTCTTTGGGTAAGGAACCCAAAAAACAAAATAATACAGTGAATATGACTCACACTATTCACTTTTTGTAGGAGTGTTAAGGCAACCAGCTAACAAAATATTGGTAACTATAGCACAATATCAAATGAATAAGTGGCAAAGCTCTTCTATTTGCATCAAACCAATGACTGTGACTATTACAGGGATTGCCATGGACCCTGAACAAGATTGAACAAGGTTAACCTTAAATTTTTAATAGATTTTATTACATTGTTATTTAGTGAATTTTACCTTCATTTGTTTTTAAGTAAAACAATCATCAGTAATTTTAAAATAGAAATGAAACAGGCTTTTGACATTATCTATACCTAAAATATCGGCTTTAGCAAAAATGACGTAATATGTACAGGGAAAGGGAACAGCTGTTCATTTCATTGGCTTCATGTTGCATCATTAAGCTTTTTTAAATATTAATAATTGAATTTATGTAAGTTCCCCTATCAATCCAGAGAGTAGAACGAACCAATTAATCTAACATAGAACATTTTTAACCGACAATAAGATTAAATGTTTTTGAAATTTATCTTTTTACAGAACTTTTTAGGGTTCCGTACCGAAGGGATAAAACCGGGACGAAATTACCAAGACTCCGTTGTGAACTGTCCGTCTGTGTGTTTGACAGTCACAAGGCTATATCTCAGTGATATTGCCGCTATAACAACGATAACTACTAAAATTCACAATGAAGTAAATATTTAAATGGGTCTCATATCTCATACAACGAACGATCCGAATCGAACAATAGATGTCGCTATCCATATTTAGATCGCGAGTAGTCGCTCAATATATTCTCAGAATATCCTAGTCACTTCAAAGTGAACAATAAACATGAAGTTGTATGTTTAAAATGGATTTTTCTTTGATGTTTTATTGTCTTAGACAAATTAACATTTTTAGAAGACAATCAGCATTAGACTTTTTAATATGTTGATATAAATATATTCCTTTTTCAAGTCAAAACGGCTGAACAGATATTAATGATTTCTAACGTAAAACATGACGTTTTAAAACGATTTTAAGTATAGTTTTTTTTCAGGGGATAAGACAGCGAACAGGCATCTCCTGATGGTAAAAGATAGACCGTGGCCTATAGACACCGTATATGATGTAGGTTCGTCGTTATTCTGTGATCAGTTAGACCTTATGTGCAAGTCTAACGACGCTACTGTAGGCGGTTGGGTCTTTAATATAAAAAAACATTATACTTTCCTTTTTAATTTGTATTTTTACTTTTATATAATTGACAACTGCCTCCTTTTCGAGTCCGCCCGATCGATATCTTTCTTTTTTTTTGTTCTTTAGGAACATATTTATATTATGAATATTTTAAACAAACCTTCATGGTTTTATTCTTACACGTTCGCGACCTGTAATAGTTTACATACATAGTTTAGACCATGTAACCTATTACACTACCCTCCGGAACGGAACACGACAATATATTTATTTATATGCAGTATTTGCAGATGGTCAACAAATTTACCTATTCGATCAAAATATATTGAAATTAAAATTGAATTGACGTAATTTATCGCAGGCGATAAACAAATATACATTTTAGCAAGATACCATTTGTGAATATATTTTCAATAGCAATATAACTACGCAATACAACAAGGCCACTGCGCAATACCAAATGTTCTTATGAGGAAAGTATTGTTTTAAGGTCGAGTATGGGTGGAGGCTATTCGGCGGAGATGTGACAGACGATCTCATCACTGGTATATTCAACTGGTGATGAAAGTCTCCCCCTAGTCAGTTAGATGGGGGTGAGTCTTGCTCCGTCGGGATCGGTACCACCACCTCGTTTATTTCTACCGTCACAATGTTCTGGTAAATTTTGGTGGTGGTTTGGTGGTCCCCATAACTTTACCAAATATACAACCTTCAGTTTACTTTTTGTAGACCTTAAATACTTACGAAGCGACTTACGAATCTATACACATTTTATATTCGAAAAAGTTATATGTTGCCCACATTAAAGATATTTTGTTCGGAAAAGTATTTAAGTTACTAGCTATCCCGGCAAACTTCTTACCCCCCGACATTGATGAACATTAAACTGTTTCCCTATGTTCCTTGAAATTTTCCTCGTTTTTATTTCCATAAAAACATTCCTCAGACTTCGTCAAATACAACAAAAAAGCAATTACCCAAAATCAAGTTCAGCCGTTCTCGAGTTTAGCGCTTGGCAACACATTTAGAGATACATTTTTATTTAAATATAGATTTAGTTTTTTCGGAGACCTTAAATTCTCTTTTATTTTATTTTTTCTGTTACCCCATCACGCGAGATTACAGCATTAATTTAAATCTGACTTTCATTAGTTGATGGATTTATTAATTGGGTGGTCACTGAAAATCTAAGCTCTATTATATTAAAATCGGTTTAGTATGAGCGAAGTTATCTTCAGTTGAAGTAAAATCGTTTTATCTATCGAGGAAGGTGTAGCGATACTTCAAGGTGATGGGGCCAACACGTCTGCCTTGCTCAATCTCGTTTGGACTGGTTTATAGTGACATGTGCGCTTATGGTGGGGACACACTATCGGCTGAGGATGGTCTCGCAGTCGAATGGGTTCGCTTCGCATGAGCTTCGTTATCTTTTCCCGTTTTTGGCCAGGTATTTGTATATAGAACATTTGATTCCTTGCTAGACAGCTCCAACCAGACTACTCCGAGTAGGGATCCTCAACTTACTATTCCTGCCGCCTTGATCATTGTCGTGTAAAGATAAGGTAGTCTAAAACTAAGCAGACCAAAATATTGACACAAATATCTTGGCCGAAGGGCCGCGATCTAGGGTTACCTACCCTAGATTGCGGCCCTTAGGCCAAGGTCACGGTTGTCTCTTACAGTTAAAAGAAGAGTGCCTGCTTGTTGACCCTCTTATCACTTAAAAAGTCGATTGTCCTTCCTTGTAAACCTTGTTCCACACGTCAAGTTATCAGAACTCACATTTCGTTCGTCTTCTTCTTTTCGCCATAAGCCATAAAAGTTGTCTTAAAAAAATCACTTCTCTACTTATACTGGATTTTAGATAACCACCTGAGTTTGCTGAACTGTCTTTCCTATTCTGCTGTCAGAAAACAATGTTACTGACAGTTGTCCTGATTTGGCGAGTAGATTTACCACATAGCATGAGTGGGTTGACATATCAAGATTCATGCACTCGCGCATGCGTTCTATAATTATTCACTATGTTAAAAAAGGGTCTAAATGCGTGACTTACTGGTTTACATACTTGATGTTTCAGCTAAGTTGCATTGATCGTGGTCACGAGTGCACTTAATTTGGATTTAAATGGAATATAGTCCTAATGTTAAGTTGTTTTGACGATTTTTATACCATATAGGTAGAGCTATTGCAAAATCTTAGCCATTTTGTCACACGAGTGCAATATCATATTGACTCTGAAAAAGTGGAAGTTCCTTCCAAAACTGAGGTTTTACTTTTGTTAATTACTAACGTCTTAAAATTACAAACATCTTTATAAACTTGGTTTAGGTACTGTCTGGTACTTGTAATTATATTCATCAAGCGTCAGTGTGGCCCTGGCATTACAATTTTTTTGTTCAATTTACGGACGTACTTTTTGTTAAATACAGGGCTTACCAACCTTTCAAAAACGTTTCGATTTTCTTTATATTATAAACATTCTCACAACAAACGTAATAATCTATATCCATACAAATAAAAAAAATTGAGCGTCTGTATTTACCTAATATTAAAATAGCCGCTTTATTAGTAATCCATATGTTTGTTTACAAGTATATAAAACCAAACCGTCAAGAAAGGCTATGTAGATTGTTTGTATGTAATATGCTTTATTATACTGAATCGAAATTTAATAGTTTTATTAGTTTGTTTTGCTATGGTTTACTGAAAGTTCAATCAGACTGTCTGTTAAAGGTTAAGTGTTAAAGGTTAAGACTGCCTGTTGGTACCTAGGAATATTTAGGTTGACACTCCACGGACAAATTGTTCGTGTGTTATAGGGATTCTTATACCAGCGTTCATTTATAAAGAGAGTAATGAACGTAGAGGAAACTATAAATGTAAAGTAACTATGTAGAATCGTGACAATATACCTTCTCCCTACCCTGCAAGCGACCGTTCGTGAATATATTGATATATTATGTACAAAAGGTTTACCATCCATGCACACATTTGCCAGCTGCTAAATTCAAGCCAACGGCTAGCTTTAAATGTTTTTGCTGACATTCGAATTGATTCAAAGTAAAAACTTACGAGTATGAAAAAGATTTTAAAAAATGTATAACAAAAAACTGAAATTTAAAATTGTATGATAATCCAGACCTCGTTCAAGAATGTTTTCATGTCCTCTTTTGTTCTTCGTCCTAGCTTTATTCTGTTTCTATACCGGATGACACCTATCTAATATAGGCGACTTGACGAGGGCCGCCAATTTTTTCCCCTGTGTTGGTTCGGGTAGAATAGACCGTCTGCCTCCCTACAGTAGCTATATATAGCAGTAGGTAACTCGTAAGAGGCGGGCATAGGTTAATTGGGTCACTACCAACACGACCACTGGTGGTAGAGTGCTGTGCAGCAACTCGCCCGGGTAGGGGCGAGGCGTCCCACCACCTTACCTATTCTGCCATAACGACATTGTCGTGTTCCGATCCGGAGGGTAGGATAGTCGGTAGACTTTCACATCTGGTCTAACAGCCCAACCACGAGATAGCGACGAATCTACAAAATCAATGGTGTCTTCTTAAGTTTTTGTAATTTATGATAAATAAAAAACTCTATTCCGATGTTATAAGATACGTGCAAAAACAATGATCCTTGTTTGTGGGCGGGTAAAAAAGCGCAGTAGTAGTACTCGTTGTTGTTGATAAGGATCGAGGTCGCGGGCTGCGTTGCCGGGCGGCTACAGCGCGCATTGTCCAAAATTTACCAAACCAGGTCGCGTGCGCCCGTTGATATGGTGGAAACTAGGTCAGGTACTTCATTGATTTTACAGACAAACTGACTTGTACATCCAAACTAATATAATATTTATGTACGTAATAATGTATTTTATTCGTCTTTATACCCTATTTAACGTAAACTGTGGCAGTTTGTCTTAGATAGGGTTAAAATAAGTGGGGTATGAATAATAATAACTAGTTGTGTCCGCGGCTAGCTAGTTCAAAAATAAAAATAGGCCCAGCCTTTTTAGAGATTACAACGAAGTACAAACGAAGACAAAAATATATTTTTGGTATATGTACCTTGTAAACCTCTAGTAACAAGCCGTTGTTACATACATACACTCTTAATTTTATTTATTTGTACCTATGTTAAGAATATAAGATTCTGTACTATATCTTACTTTAAATGAATCTTGTGTTTTATCTATACCTGGACTGGTGTATTACATATGTATATACAAATAAATAAAATAGAAGTGTCTGTATGTAATATTAAAATAACCGCTTTTTACTAAATGCATAATATGTATGTTTACAAGGTATATACAACAAAACAATATTTTTTAGCGTTGTTGTCGGTGTCTGATAAATTTATTTAAGAGTAATAAATAAGTAATAGAATCAGGCCCCTACGCGGAGGTGTACTGTTGGACAGTAGGTACGCCTCCGCGTAGGGGCCCGATTCCAGTGCTGGTGTACCAGAACACCCACTGCCCTTCTGTAAACAGCCACTGTCTGTTAGTTCGCTGAACTGTTCGCTAATATAAAATATTTTTACAAGTGTGTCATAATATCAATGTTGTTTGTATTCGCCATCTGTTTTGCCAATGGCACGCCGCAAATAGCCCAATGACGACAAAAGTTACTCATATTTTTACGAACTGTAACTTGTCGATATTTGATTTTTTATGTAAAAAATATAATAATTATCTTTATGCCTATATCTCCAAAGGATAAGGCATACATCTAGGTACTTATAGACCCACGATTAACCGATGATGTTTGCTCCCGTGATGTGATAGGTGCGCCGCCATATCGAGCAATAATAAAATCCCACGTAACATTATGTTTTTTAGATAAACTAAAAAGACTGTACAAGTTCCCCTACACGGCAATTAAACCCGGGACCTAGAGCGTTAAAGTTGTACACCGAATATGCTCGAGCACAGAGGCGATTTTTTTTCTAAATGTCCACCTTTACGGATCTGGTACCTAAGGAGATAATGTTGGTGCGTACCCAATCTGAAGCACAGATGCCTAACTCTCATAACTAGAAAGTAGAACTAGTCAATGACTTTGCCAAAAAAATGGCTTAAATACAATGTGGTATTTTTTAACTACCTAATTTTAAAAAGTTCTCAATCCATTGCTATCTTTTTTGCAGTTGGTTCAGTTTCATCAGTTGGTTCAGTACCGAAATCATTTGCCTAGACAACATCATAATCAACTTCGGTTTTTTTGCAGTTTTTCTGCGTTCTAATTATATATTTGACATCAACAAACTGTCATACCAAATTTCAATCCCTACGACCCCTTTTTTAATATAAAAAACTCAACTCCTAAAGTCAAATCTCTCTCTACCAACTTCCATTATCATCGGCTCAGTGGTTTAGATGTGAAGGCGCAACAGACAGATAGTCTTTAGCAGCTATATTAGTGGTGGTAAGACTAGAATTTAAGGAGGTTTTTGCTTGGTTAAACCCATATAATAGTGTTAGTGACGTCACCAACGTGTGGTCCCAAATAACCTACTGCAGTTATGTCACCGACATTCGCAGCTGATGTCGGTCAAGGTGGGGCGACGGATATTTTTAACAGTTTGAAGGTTAAGCCAACAAATTGTGATGCACTATACGCCCACGGGTTTTTACCCTACTGCATTTCTCTATGGAGGTGAATCTCCTGATGGTGAGAAACCAGATGTTGATAGAGCTTCGCTGTCTTATGACCTTGATCCTAGGTCCTGTGCAAGTTTACTAAACGTCCTACCACCTAGCAAGAGCGCGACAATAGCAAGCACTGACGTTATGGTGGCAGAATTAGCACAGGTCACCATTATCCGCGAGCAGGTGTGTTGTTCCACACGTATATTTGTATGTATGTATGTCCTCATGTCCGCTTGAAAGATTTGTGTAATAACTGATATATTATCAGATGTGCCTCAATAGTTCAAGTGTTAGATATGACGATGGTATGCTTAGTCGAGAGCTTGCCGTTTTTACAGAGTTATAATTCCACAGTCAAATATACACGAGTGGTGTGTACCAAATACAGTTTATTCTATATTTTTCACCGTTGGCGAAATTTCCGCAAACATAAGAATCTTCTAATGAAAAACATTTGTACTATTTCACATTTTACTTACAATTGATACATTATTATTTATTATCCAAATAACCTACGCGTTTCATAATCAATACTAATATTATAAAGAGGAAAAGTTTGTTTGTTTGTTTGGTTGTAATGAATAGGCTCCGAAACTACTGGACCGAT
>DVZL01008914.1:0-10025 GCA_018236625.1 Lasaia peninsularis | reverse complement strand
TGCTCGCCTCTTACGAGCTGCCTGGTAGGTAGGCAGTTGGTCTATTCTACACAGAAGACCCGGACCAACACGGGGAATAAAGGTTAAATAAGTAAGTGGACGAAATAAGTTTGGGAAGTTTGCACTACCTAGAGATAAACCTCGCAGCAAACTGTTCGTAACAAAACTTAATAAGGAACAGCACAGCTTAGGCTACTTTTATTTTGGAATTTTATTTTAGAAATGTATAAAATAAAATTTTAAAAAAAACGCGGACGAAGTCGCGGGCACAGCTAGTAAGTCAAAAGAGCGCATACTTGCATCACGCCATATTCACCTATGGCATTCTATGCCATCATATAGTTTTATTTAGTTTTAGCCATAGCCGTTCCTTATTACATTAGCTGTCTGCCAGTGAAAATCCCGTCAAAATCGGTACAGCCGTTTCAGAGATTACCGTGTACAAACTGACAGACAGATAAAAATTCTATAAATTACTCGTTTTGGTATATGTACTTACCTAAACATACATATGAATTTATTAGAAAGCGGTTATTTTAATATTACACACAGACAATCCAATTTTATTTATTTTTAAGATGGTATTATTAGGGCTACCTAATCTAAAGGCTTTGACAAAGGTGTCAGTTTTTACACATAGCGACTGCCAGAAACGAAACCAGCCTCGATCCTGGATTAGGTCAGTTCAAATCCGAGTTTCCTAAGGACGTTTTTCTTTACTCAGAAAAACTGATTGGTGGCGTTCGAACCAAGAATATTGGAAGCCCTAGACTATCAAGACTCACTACAGCTGAGACTATAATGAAAATATCGTACCGTTTATCCCTAAGACCTTCAGTCGCGTGTCTATGACGCTTCCTATGGAGGCGGTGCCCATTTGGTGGTTCTGCGGGTCCGTATAGGTCCTGGCCATGCACTCGATCCACTGGTCCGACCATGTCACCCCCCATATCTGACATACCTTGGAACTCATAGGTTCCAACCTAATGCCGTACTTCTGCTGTAAAACCTGAAATACAAAAACCCGCAACGGTTAAAATATGATTGAAAAAAAATCAAATAAAAATCCCGATTTGAATAATTTACTTAACCCCTATGAAATTAATTACAAAATCGAAAAAATCCTATTTGCTATTTTAATGGCTGGTGGATGATTTCCAAAAAATATTAATCATTATTTACCTTAAAAATTGCGAGAAGTCCCATATAAATTTTCACCCCCTCTTTTAAAGGGTTGAGGGCAAATTTCCAAAAAAAAGGATGCATGATTTATTTATTAGTCACAAATAGTCCGCACACCAATTTTTATTTTTCTACGTTGAAAATTTGCAGAAACCTTCATACTAACTTCTACCCCCCGTTTTAGGGAAGTGGGGGGGTTAGAAAGAGACTAAAAGTAGCCTTTTTACGTTCCATTCTTTTCAATAGGCTATGGTCATCTCTTATCATCAGGAGAGTCATTATCGTCGCTGTCTTTATCTATATATATGGCTTCCGATCAGGTTTCGAACGGCTTCATAATGCATATTATTTACAAATAAATCTTCTTCTTGAATCACTCTATGTGTTTAAAAAAAATCGCATTAAAATCCATTGAGTACTTTTATAGATCTAAGCATTACATATGGACGAAAGCTACTTTATTTTAAACTACTCATATGTAATGATATCAAAGAAGGTAGCATTACACTACTTACAACTCAAAAACGACTGAACCGATTTGGCTAAAAATTTGTTGGTAGGATCTTTGAACCAGGAGACTTTCTCGTGAAATTTTAGTGTATATATTTTGATGAAACTTTATATGTATCTTATGTACATTGGGTTTGACAATAACTTGTTATCTACCTACCCTCAATGCGGGTGGTACGAAGTTCACCGGGACAGATAGTCCCCTATAAAAAACGAGGGTAGTTTCATTAAAATAATACCTTGCTATTAACAATGGCTTTTAGGTACTTGGCTCCATTTTTGAGGACGGTCAAGTCATCGGGATGCGAGAAGAACTGCGGGTAGAACAGCGGCGCGTCGAACGGATCATCAGATTGGAGGGTCAGGTATCCAACGCTTTTCGGCATTATTGCCACTATGTTAACACTGTAAAATAATATTAATTACAGATGGCAATAACGGCTATATGCCAATAATGAGTTATACTGTTGTGTTATTTTTCAATAACTGTTTTCATAAACTGTTATTATATTATTAGCTATTAGTTGGCAAAAGGTATAAAATCGTAGTCAGAGAAGCGAGAAGTTTTTTTACTAACTCTCTTACACTATTCGTAATAACAACAGTCAACAACAATAACAGGATGAGTAACAATTTAATAAAATCGTTACCGGTTGTGCAAGAATAATGCGTTATATAATCTGTTATTGTAATAATGGTCACCTCTAAATTATTAATCATGGAAGATGAAAAATTGGCAAC
This sequence comes from Lasaia peninsularis, assembly GCA_018236625.1. Taxonomy (NCBI): domain Eukaryota; kingdom Metazoa; phylum Arthropoda; class Insecta; order Lepidoptera; family Riodinidae; genus Lasaia; species Lasaia peninsularis. The sequence continues at coordinate 7,592 of DVZL01008914.1, read as the reverse complement.
ACAGATATACAATGCGAGTCCACATTCGCAGTATTCGCTGTAGTTACCAGGGTAGAGAGCCACCGCCTTACCTATTTCTGCCACCATAGTAACATTGTCGTGTTCCGGTCCGAAGGGTAGGGTAGCCGGTAGACCTGCACATAAGATCTATAGGCCACGGTTGTCTATGATCCGTGTGCCTGTTCGCAGCCTTATCTCATAAAATATACTTACGAAATATTGGTGCCTGGGAGCATACTGTTGATAGTTTCTCCTATGACGCCAGTTTGAGAACATTCTGGGTAGAGAGCGTTGAAGAAGTATTGGAGGTCAGGTTGCTTTTTTGTCTTATTGGCGATACTCGAGTACATTAACCCTGTTAACTAAAAATAAAACTGTTTTAAAACAATATAAGGTATAGATTAAAAATCCGTCAAATGCGAGTCTGACTCGCATACGAAGGGTTCCGTACCATTATGTATAAAAACGGCAAAAAAAATTAGGGTTGTTGTATAGGAGCACCCTTAATATATATATTCAGAAATACATCATCTGTGAAAATTTCAACTATCTAGCTATCACGATTCATGAGATACAGCCTGATGACAGACACACAGATAGACAGACGGACAGCGGAATCTTAGTAATAGGGTTCCTTTTTCTACTCTTTAGATACGGGACCCTAAATAGTGTGTGTTTAAGAAGATGCTTATAATCAACCATAGGAATCTGTATGTAGATTACATTATAATGTAAAGGACCTAATGGTACGCGGTTTGGACTTCAATTTTTGTAGTCCGCGTTCGAACCAATAAAGAATTCTAGCTTAGGTACATTTTCTGAGTGTTCATATATATCTGTGTATAGGGCATATAGGAAAACATCATGAGGAAACCCGGATTTTATCCCCGATATGGCGACGGACTTGCCACCTGTCCTGGTTCGAATATCGTAGGCTAATCATGGATACATATCCTTTTCTACCTACTCACTCAGGAACATATTTATTTTTTTATTTTGTAATGTACTACTGAGCATTTCGCCGAAGAAGACCCTTGTGCAACCACATATCTTTTTGGAATGTTCTCATAATATGGTCTCCAGCAGCTATCATAGGTCAAACCTTCACCAACTGGACGTAGTTGAGTAGAAAGACTTTAATATAGTAAAAACCTTATTTTCAAATTTTTTTTCGTTACTCCGACTCAACAAACGAGTGTCCGAAACAACAAAAAAGTGTGTTGTTCCTACTCCACAATAGGAACAATACACGGGAATTGAACGCGGGATCTAACCCGGCTAACGGTCTCAATAGGTGACAGCCGTACCGTTACACTACAGAAGCGATTAAAAGACCAAAGCTGAAGGTGACATCTATGCGATTTTTTTATGATATTGGAAGGCATACAAGCAGACGGATTTTCTGATGGTAAGAAATGCTCGTCGCCTATAGACACCAAAGGTGGAAATGGTGCGTTGCCAATCTGATGCTGGAATGGTAAGCCTCTTGCGTGAGTACCTTAGATTACCGGCTACCCTACCTTCCAAACCAGAACACGACAGTGACAAGCACTGCCGCTATTGTGACAGGAATAGGTAAGGCGTTGGTACCAATCCGGGCAAGTCGTTGCAAGACTCTACCACCTAGTCAATGTGTACTCGCCTCTTACGAGCTGCCCGGGTGGAAGGCAGTTGGTCTATTCTACAACGGAACCCGGACCAATACGGGGAAAAACCTGTTATTACCTGTGTAATGGAATCAGCAGTCATTGGACCTTGTAGCTCCAAAAGATATCGTGCCAAAACATTCCAATCCAATGTTCTCTGGTTCTTCAGTTTGGTCAAAATAAAATTCATTGTCAATCCGAAATGGTTTATCAAATTCTTTCCCACTGGCAAGTCAGCTATGACGGGTATGTCAAACTGTTCCAATGTATCTTTTGGACCAATGCCAGATAACATGAGGATGTGAGGAGTTTTGAGAGAACCAGCGCTTAAAATTACCTGCAATATTATGTTTACCCAAATACTTATTTTTTATATATTAAAGTGTAAAACTCAAAGATCCACAGGCACTCAAATAACACTGCCGGCCTCACGGATATTGACCTCGCGACAAGTGAATTCTCCTGTGCCGGAATTTACGTATCCTTGATGAATAGTGTCAAAATTTTGTTCGACGTAACTTGAATCGATGTAAATTTGAAACGACCTAAGTCGAGAACCGCCTGTTCATAATTCAACGTAAAAACATGACTATTAATCGATTAACCGTTATCCAAACTTAAGACTACTAACCGTTATGAGAAAGGGCAAGCCGATGGTTCGGTCATGTAGAAATAATGAAAGATGAAAGATTGACAAAACAGATATACAATATGAAAGTGGTTGGATGTAGGTCCCCGGGGACTGACATTCCATGACTAAATAGCTCGCGTATTACCCGAGGATCAAGAGTCTTTGAAACCAGCGTATTTGTTTGAAGAGAATAATGAACGTGGGGGAAGCTAGGCAAGTATGTAGGGATCGTGACACTTGGCACTCGATACCCTCTGCCTACCTGTGTGTAACCTAGTAGTACACGCTTCGGACTACCGTTTCAGCAGTCCAGTTTTGAACCCTGCAATGTACCAATGAGTTTTTCTAACTTAAGCACATTTTCTGATTGATCTTACGGTGAAGGAAAACATCGTGAGGAAACTCGGGATTTGTGCCCGATATGGCGACGGACTTGCCACCCGTCATGGGACCTAATATGTGTGTATATCTCTGCCTACTCTTTCAAGGGATTTGGATGTGGCGATATATTTTTTTAAAAAAGCCTGACATAACTCACCTCTTTGTTCGCTTTGATAATCTGTGTATAACCATTTTCATCAACATACTCAACTCCTACAGGCCGTTTTTGACCATTTACCTCTTTAATTATCACCTTGGTAACATACGCTCTAAGTTTAAGGTGAAAATTGGGTCTCTCTGATGTTGGCTTTAAAAATGCTCGTGCTGTACTGTACCTTTGACCATTTCTGAAAAGATTCTTGATTATAACATGAGAATAGACTCTGAAGATTTACCCAAATATTCTTCACACTTGATCACGCGGCTTGATGCTATAAACTTACTTGAGAAAATTAAGCCTTGCTTAATTCATTAAAGCCACGGAGGTCTATTGGTACGCGCTTCGAACTTCTATTTAGGTAGTTAAGGTTCAAACCCCGCCATGTTCCAATTACTTTTTCTACCTTAAGTACATTTTCAGAGTGCTCTTACGGTGAAATTGAAATTTTGTATAATATTTGCATGCCAATTAAGGGTCTTAGGAGCTAAGTACCTACTATAAAATTGAATGTAACAACTGTGAACTTTACTAAAAGCAAATAAACGAAATTGAACTTAAAGGTAAACGTCGTGAAGAAACCTGTTACGAGTAGGTACATCATGAGACCTATTAGGTACCTATAACAGATAATATCGTGGATAAATGTACCTCTTTCTGCCCTCTCAGGGATATGTGGGGGACGGTACATATTTTTTATTGACAAGAATTATTTCATCAAGAACTTATTAACATTTTCAAATTTAACTAATATCACGTGACGCAAAGCTACATCATGCAACTAGAAAAATATAATACTCACGCATTCATTGCTTGTGCTATAACAAATCCCTCGGGTTTCTCAGGATCGTTCAAATCGTTGTTAATTGGTATACCAGTAGCATTAATGGCATTGATTATGTCATACGTTAGATCTGGCTGATATCGGAACTAAAAAAAAAATAACATACTTTCTGAACTTAGCGTAGATCCAATACTTACTTCGTATGTGATAATTGGATATATAAAAAAATCGGCTCTAGTATAAATAGGTCACAAAATGTAGGTATAAGGTCTTCATGCGACATGTGTTTTTTTTGTTAAGCAGTAAGTAGAAAAGGCTCTCAAATAGGTATGCAATTTAAATTTGCTGTTACATTTGATTCAAGACATTTAGACACAAGATTTAGGATAATAGCGTTGAGTTCGATGATACGAATGTTATAAATAATTATAAAACTACATAAGAATAAATTTGTATGAAAAAATGTCTGCTTTTTAAGTTTTTTCTGACAACTCCAAAGACAAATATAAGCTAATTTTGATCTCGAAAGCAAAAGCGAAATATCTGTTTAAAGCTCTCGTTTTAATGCAGAAAAAGCCTAACGCTATTACTTATTTAAAAAAGACTAAAAAAAATGTGTCTGTATGTAATATTATAATAACCGCTATTTACTAAGTGCTTAAGTATATTTACATGGTAGGTACATATACCAAAACAACGTTTTTTTTAGAATTTTTGTCTGTTTCTTTGTACCCGCTAATCTCTGAAACGGCTGAATCGATTTTGACGGGACTTTCACTGGCAGACATCTAATGTAACAAGGCACGGCTAAGGCTACTTTAGAAATGTATAAAATAAAAATATAATTAAATAAAAACGGGGAAGAAGTCGCGGGAACAGCCAGTGAATGATAGATTTTTGAATGTATTTTTTTATTGTATAGGTGATAAACTGTTTGAGAACATTTCTACGCTACTTCGTACTTTTTTCCTTGCGTGGGACAAATATATTATTTAAGAATTTTATTTTAGAAATGTATAAAATAAATCATTTAAATAAAAACGCGGATGAAGTTGCTAGCATAGCTAAAAAAAGCTGTGATATTTCGGATATAAGAAAATGAGCTAAAGCTCAATGTATCAATGGAGTTGTCATTTTAGATAGGTATGCATCAATAAGTGACAACAAACTATACGATGCATGAATACATTATAGTTCGAAGTGCATCATAAAAAGACCGAGCTAATATCAAGTGTTCAACAATTTAAGTCTTAGTACCGTGAATACTTACTCGTTGTATAGGCATAGGTCCTGAATCGTTATGAAGAAGAGGACTCACAATAGTCCCTATCTCCTTATTGCCCTCCGTTTTCAAGAAATAGGGAAAGTTCTCTTCCCAAGACCAGCCTTTGGCACCAGCTTGGACCCAGGAGTCGTAATCCGCGGGATGACCTCGGTTGTACATCATACCGTTTATAACAGTACAACCACCTGTATATTAGGAACACATTGCATCTATACAAATACATTAAATTCGAGCGGCTGTATGTCATATTAAAATAACTATATATATTTACAAAGTACGTATACAAAAATAGTATTCTTTAGAACTTTTGTTTGTTTGTACCCGCTAATTTCTGAAACGGCTGGACCGATTTTGACGGAATTTTCACTGGCAGACAGCTAATATAATAAGGAATGGCTTAGGCTAATTTTATTTTAGAAATGTATAACATAAATAAAAACGCGGACAAAGTCGCGGGCACACCTAGTAAATTCATATAACTGTTATGTAGTAATTAGTAACAATATAAAACAGTACCTAAAACTTTCGCTCTCAACCACAAACATCCTTCATCTCCTTGATCTCTGCAGAAGTCATTATTGGGCACAGTTCGGAAACCCCAGTCCATGTTTTTATTCCCCCAAAACGATCGGTAAAATCCAGGTACTCGTGATCCTATAGGATCATCTGATCCTGCTTCAAGAAGCAATACCTATGAATGATAAATTTTACATCACAGTTTGATCAATTACTTTGATAACTCCTCTCTGTAAAATTTAATTATTTTAAAAATCTTAAAACTCAATTCCGTATATGTGGGTAAAATTAAGGTCACCAAGATGGCGCCAAGCTGTATATTGGTATTAAAAGTAAATTATATCAAAAAATGCAAGGAAAACTACATTACAGTTTTACAAAAGAAAATAACTACTAAAATCGATTAAACTTTGACTAGTTTAATCGATTTAAGTAGTTATTCCATTTACAAGGGTATTTTAAGAGATAATATATATAGCTTAAAACAAGTAACTAGTTATTATATGCTATAAAATTATCTACTTTTGTCTATTTGAAATACCTTATAATGTTGCATATTAAAAACCAATAAATTAAACTTACCTTAAAGTTATTATTCTCACTAAGTCGTCCAGCAACAACGGAGCCAGCTGCTCCAGATCCTACCACTATGAAGTCATACGAGTCCAGTAGTTCATCTGTAGATTTCACCCTCGCACACGGCGTGGCTATGGCACATCGGCCCTTCAGATACGATTCCAACAGAACCATGAAGAGGAAAGTACCACTGCAGACCCCTGAATTTACTATCGATGCCGTCTCTTGATTTTGCAACTCGCACCCACAGTCCTAAATAAAAAAAGTATTATTATTTTTTCTATTGATACAGATAGAGGTTATAAAAAAATTGTAGACCTTTCTGAAGATGTAAAATAATTTAAAAAATCAAATAACGAAGTGAAGTCTATATGAACCAAAAAAATATTAAATAATTTAGTAAAATTATGTCCAATTGCTAGTTTCAAAAATTGGCAAGTAGAGAAATGGTTCCTGGATTATACTGTTGAGGAGCAACTACTTTATGTAACATTTATAATAATACTAGCTGTCCGCCCGCGGCTTCGCCTGCCTGAATTATTTTAATAATACAACAACTTTCAAAGGGCAGACATTTTTCCGACTTTTAATACTAATCGCGTAAAAAAATAACCCTCTTTTTAATGTAGTCGGTTAAAAGTAGCCTATGTCCTTCCTCAAGGTCTACTCTATCTCTGTATAAAATTTCATCAAAATTGGTTCAGTGGTTTAGGCGTGAAAGCGTAACACACAGACGGACAGAGTTACTTTCGAATTTATAATATTAGTATGGATAGTACCTGGGTAACCGGGCTCTGTTTGGGGTTTTTAAATTTATGAGCTAAGGTACATAATATTAATATTAATTTAATTATTAATTGATAATGTAATACTTACTTCGGGCGCTAAAATCATTTTGATATTCCGTTATTTCATGTGAAACTGGAAGAAACATCAATGAATTAAAGCATACGTAGATATTTATAACATAGAAAGCACAAGAAAAATCTAAAATTTCGTTTTCCAGACTCAAAATTTGGAGTTAAAAAGGAACATTATTTTACGAAATAAGTAGGTACACATTGGAAAAAAAAAATTAAAGAAATGTGATTATTTTTCAGTTTCTTGCATAAAAATAATCGATGTACCATTTAAGTGTTCCGCTATACTCATAATTACAGTCTATACCAAACGTGTATGCCACACGTCTGAAATTATCATGATTAATTTAATGATATAATATTTGAAAACACTAATGATTAATGAAGGTAATAAACATAGTTTTTTTATAAGATAGTGAACAAGCTTACGGGTCTCCTGATGGTAATGGACCACCGTGGCCTATAGAAACGATAGATGTTGTAGATTATCTGTGGTCGGGCTGTTAGACCGTATATGCAAGCAATAAAATATATATGAGACCGCCTCTGAAGCCTATACAAAACTAGAATCATCACAATCCACTGGGAATTATAGTCTACTCGCGTTACAAACATACGAAAAAGCAAAAAAATCGTATTGAGGAATTGAGAAACTTGTCTAAATATGAAATCGCTATTCTATTAATCATGTCGCGGACAATTTAAGAGCTATTCTTGCTAAATTTTCAATCATTAAGGGAAAAATACCCTATTCAA